>BQNB010046076.1:0-33936 GCA_026074375.1 Tanacetum coccineum | reverse complement strand
TAGCCACCATTATATATATTCGGTTTTAATATTTATTAAAACTTTATGTTATTTTTATTTGTCAAGGTATAAACCAAACAAAGCCTTGTTGTCTTCTCTAAACCAAACGCACCCTTGGTGCTTAATGTCAAACCAAACACGCCCTAATTAATGAAAACACGCCCCAAATGCAGCCCTCGTTGCTGACCCAACAACAAACGCACCCTGGCCAGTGCTATAATCAAACCGAACGCACCCTAGTGCGATCTCGTGAACCAAACGCACCCTTGGTGCCACAAAACAAACCAAACGCAGCCTCTTGCTGCTGACCCGGACCCCAAACGCACCCCTTTTTGGGTTAAGGCCAACTCGACACCCCCCCCCCCCGGCTATTTCGCAGCCAACCCAAACACCCTGGCTATTAACCCACAACCCGACGCACCCTTGTGGTTGATACCACCAACCCGACGCAGCCCTCGGCTGTTTTAACAAAACCAAAACGCACCCTAGGTGTAAACCCTACCCCGAACGCACCCTTTTTCCGATGGTGAGACACAAACCAGCCGCCCCCCCGTCTGTGAACCCACCCCGAACGCACCCCATGGGTCGTTAACCCACAAACCAACGCACCCTTTAGTGGTGGCTACCACCCAAACGCGCCCTTGGCTGCGACTGCCAAACAAAACGCACCCTCGTCGGTGGTTTATAACAACAAAACACACCCGAGGTGGTGTGTGGCTGTGGTGATGATGTTGGTTGTGGTGGCGTGGGAGTGGTGGTGCGGCTGTGGCAGCGGTGGGGTGACGCGTGGAGGAGAGTGGTAGTGAGGATCGGATAGATCGGGTGACGAGGAATGTTTTTGGATTCGGCCGAAAAAGTCCGCCGAAAAACTTTTCTGGTGGCGGCAGTGTTGGTGGCCGGCGGCTGCTGCCCGGAATGAGAGAGGAGAGGTGGATGGTGATATATGTGTGTGTGTGTGTGTATTTTTTTTTAAATGAAATGAAAATGTTATAGTTTTATATATATATAAACAAATGTGACAAGTCACAATAGATGGGGGTGAGTTTTGTAAATTTTTATTATAGTTTTGATAACTATCGGTTCGGGACTCGTTTGAGCGACTTAACGGATGATTCAAATCTCGAAACTTGCGCCATTGTTTTCCAAATCATTTTTCTGATAAAAATGAGTATTTACTTGATAATATTTCATAATCATTTTTATAACATTTATAAAAATGTTCGTTATTTATTTAGTGAACCGGTTACGTCTCGTCCGAAATAAAAATAAAAATAAATTTCTAACTCATATATTCACGTTATCAACAAACGTTTTCGAATAAAATGATGACTAATTTATTAAATATTTTTATTTAATAAAAAGTGTTAATTAAATATAACATAATTATTTTCTCGTTTCTAAATCTTGCGAGGGCATTTCAGTCACTTTCTGACTTTTTTCGGGTCTCGGTCAAAACTAAAACGTTGTCAGGAATGTCGTTTTACATCAATTTGCTTTAGAGTCTGAATAATGAAAACGTGATTTAGTGGTTCGTTTTTGATACATCAGCTTATAAATAACATATATCTTTTTCGTTTTCGAGCCAAATAAGATAAAAATAACTTCCACTTGAGAAATATAATAATAATTATGATTTATTATTAGTAATATGTTCCAAAAATTTTACCAGTCACGCGGTAATTGTTTTTATTAGACAATAAAACGTCAAAAGTCAAAAGTCAAAAAGTCAAGTCAGACCCAAAAAGTCAAAGATTAAAATAGTCCTTTAAAATTTTGAAAATTCCCGGATGTTACATTTAGGGACGAGATTGGATATGAGTACGGCTTATCATCCCCAAACGGATGGTCAAAGTGAGCGTACGATTCAGACTCTAGAGGATATGCTTAGAGCATGTGTAATTGATTTTGGTGGTAGTTGGGATGTTAGTCTATCGTTGGCTGAGTTTTCCTACAATAATAGCTATCATTCGAGCATAAGATGTGCTCCGTTTGAAGCATTGTATGAAAGGAAGTGTAGGTCTCCTGTTTTATAGGCTGAAATTGGGGAAAGTAGTTTGATTGGACCTGAGTTGGTTCAAGAGACGACTGACAAAGTGGTGTTGATAAAAGAGAAGCTCAAAGCGGCGAGAGATCGTCAAAAGAGATATGCTGATAATAGGCGCAAACCGTTAGAGTTTGAGGTAGGATATCTGGTTATGCTAAAAGTGTCACCTTGGAAAGGCGTGATTCTTGAAAGAATTGGTCCTGTAGCTTATCGGTTGAGATTGAAAAAGGATAAGTTAGCGCTAAGGTATGTAGGGCCATTTGAGATTCTTGAAAGAATTGGTCCTGTAGCTTATTGGTTGAGATTGCCTGAGGAATTGAGTGGAGTACATGACACGTTTCATGTGTCAAACCTAAAGAAGTGTTTGGCGGATGCTAGTTTTCATGTGCCATTGGACAAGATTAAGGTTGACAAAACTCTACGTTTTGTTGAGAAACCTGTAGAAATTATGGACCGTGAAGTTAAGAGTTTAAAACATAGTAGGATATCGCTTGTGAAAGTTTGTTGGAATTCTAAGCGTGGACCTGAGTTTACTTGGAACACGAAGACTATATGAAGTCTAAGTATCCTCATTTGTTCGTTGAGCGAGCTGATGAATCGGCTAGTTAAATCTCGGGACGAGATTTCCTAAAGGAGGGGATACTGTGACAACCATGATTTGAGCAGGTTAGTCAAACTATTAGTGTTGACTTAAGTATCTGTTGCAATGTATGGGTTATGTGTTACATGTGTTTATATGTGTTTATATGCGTTTGTGTGAGATATGTGAGATTGGATAATCAATCCATTGAGCGTGATCGTCTCATTGGGATTGAATTTGTGTTGGATTTTGTGGAGTTCATTTCATTCACTTTTGGTGACAAGAAAATGATTTTTGTGATTTAAGCGTCCTAATGATTTATCGTGCAAGTAATATTACGTATACGTATTTATGTGTTAGTAATTTAGGATAAGAATAGGTTTTAGTAGTTAGGATATGAAAGAAATGAAATTTCTATTTTTGGAAAGTTAGGATTAATAAAAATGAAAAGTTAATTATTTTTAAAAGTTTAGTAAATTGCGTTTAAGCAAAAAGGTATGCGCAAATAAGCTTAGGTTTTTGTAGAAAATTAAGGTAATACAAATAATTAAGTAATTAATAAATAAATAAAAAAAATAAAAGAAAGGGAGTTTGACCGGTTTTAGGAAAAGAAGGGAAAAAGGAATTTTAATAGGAATCAAATGCTAATTAGGAATTATCTAGAGTTAGTTTAGGGGCCTATAAATACAAAATAAAATCCCTAACCCCTTCCCCCTTGTGAGATCGGACGAACAAAAGAAGAAAAAGAGGAGAAAAAAATTAGGGTTTTGCTTTTGTGAAGAAAACAAGTTCTAAGGTAAGTTTTACTTAATCTTTGTTAATTATTAATCTTGAATCATGTAATAATTAATATGGTGGATAATTAGGGTTTCATTAAATCTGTAATTAATGATATAATAATCATGTTATAACGATTAGGGTTTAATTAGAAGCTTATGGGTGTAATTGGTTAGGCTTAATTCGCGTTAGAATTTGATTTAGATTAGGGCAGAATTTAGGGCTGTGTTGTTCGGCTGATATCTCAATGATGGTAATAGTTTTTGTCAAGTTTCCGGTGTCTATGACGTAGCTCAGAGAGTCTAGTTTCCAGAACATCCGGCCTCGAAGGTTTTTAAGGTCGGGAAGTCATTCAAACGTTGGTTGCAAGAAAAGTTGTCAAAGCAGTAAATACGGGTCAGATTTAGGTCAGATTACGAGGTGTAAAACCCCCACTTAAAATTTGAATTAGGATTAGCCAATCTACAGGAGTTTAGTTCTATGTGTCTATTAAAAATCCCCCAAAGGAGAGCTTCTGATTTGGAGTCTAAGTATGGTTTTTAGGTCCAAACTTTTTAGTGTGCGATCAGATCCGAAACTGAGTAGTTAAAAGTTTGATTTTATTTGGGACACTTAAGAAGGGAAATAAATTAGTGGAAAAATCATGGAGTTAGTAGACTCATGGTACTTAACCTGTGATTTTTGGTAAAATTTATAAAGCTCAGTAGGTATGGTTTAGAAAATGGTAAAGTGAGGTCAAAATTCTGCATTTTCGGGTAAATTGTAGAACTTTGAAAAAGTGTGTAAACGAATTGGTTAATGAGGGGCATGGTGTCGGGGTGACCCATGAGGGTAATAAAACACCTTAGACATCCATCATATGATTGTTACATGTGCTTAAGCTTTTGGCTTAGTAGCGTGTAACACGTGTTGTTTTGTTGTTTAGATTTGTGCTAGTGTTTGTGGAAGCTGCAAAGTAATCAAGTGAGTTTCATAGTCCCATTTTTACTATGTTTTCTTGGGATGGAAATGATGCAAATATGTTTGAATGTTTTAATTGCTGTGGATTATGGTGTTTTGATTGATGCATGGACTTTTATGTAGCTATTATATATTATGTGCTAAGTGTTATTTGATTTGGATCGTGGGTAACGTTCCTACCCAGTGTTATGTGATTTGGATCATGGGTAACGTTCCTACCCATTATTGGTTTCGCCTACTTTGTGGGTAAGATCCTTGGAGGTGATCAACTCCTTGTGATATTGTGTGGATTCGGTACCAAGAGTCTGGAATTTGGAATATCATTCCTCTCCATGACTATTAGTGGAGCGGCGAGGTACGCCTACCTCATTGTTTTGTGGTTTGGATCGGGGGACACGTTCCGTCCCAATGTGATTGTTGTTGAATGCATGTTAGCGTGTATAATAGCCAGCTTAATTGTCCTGCCATGCTTTGTTTTGTTTTTATAATCACAGTAATTTATTTAAATCTTGTATTGGTGTCGTAAAACCTATGACTCTCACCAACCCAGTGTTGTTGACGTTTATGCATCATTTTTAGGTGAGCGTTACTGAAGATCTGAGTTAATTAAAAAATGGCTAGAGAGACGTTGGCTGCATTGGAAGTTTTCATTTGATTTCGTTTCGTGTTTTGTTTGCATGAATTCTTGAATGTTTTAATAGGTTTGTGAGACATTGTCTTTGTATTGATGAGACTTCTTTTTCATTAATACAAGATGCCGTTCTTTTGTTCTCGGTATTGTCATGACACATCGTGTCTTTTATTTCTAGTTATGCATTTAGTGATTCTCTATTGTTGACACTATTGTGTTGTGATGATATCCATGATGTTACGCCTCGTGTTTTCGCCTTGGCGGGGTGTGACACCTAGGCTTCTTCAATATCGATTTTAGAGGTCTACCATCAATCACAGTGACCCTATCAGTACCCACAGACCCCGTCTTCTTCTTACTCTCCATAACCCACGCCCAATAATAACAAACCCACACAAAGACCAGCAACACCAAATGATTAGAATAAAGAAAAATGAAACCCTAAAAATAAGGTTTCTATGCGAGCAACAACAATCCCTAACCAGCAGCCATAAGACATGAACAATAATGATTAAACGATCTGAATAAAAGATTCAAACAGACGGAGTAAACAGATCACACTTATCAGCGCACAAGTAAACAAAACGAAACCCTAATTGCACTCGAAACCCTAACTCCTTGATGAAACAGCAACCAAATAAAAAACCTCTTAAAACTTTATAATCAAACGTTAACGAGTTAACAAAGATGTTATACAATTTTCTGGATCGCAAGAAGGAGAAGAACAACGAGCAAATTTGGAGCGACGGCTGAAAAACCCTAAAACTAAGAATAACCCTAACCCAAGATGAACGATTCCTCTATAAGACCTGAACCAGGAACATTATAAAGAAGATCAAACAAGAAGGGAAGGATTTCGACACGAATCAGGAAAAGTTTTAGAGTTAACGAATTTCGTCATTGCTAGAGAGGTTGAGTGTTTCTGTGAGGAACCCCCATTTGGTTAATTCTATTTATGAAAGAACATAGAATATGTCAGACAACATATTGCTAAACTATGTCTCCTAGTGAAAGGAAATATTCCAACCGCTAGGCTACAATAGACTTTTTGTTTATTTATTGCACAACAAATACAATATACAATTTGCATGTGAACCTTCTTAAGTATGAAATTAAAAAGCAAACAACTCAGGTTCAAAAATATTCGCATACGAACAACATTCCTTAAACAAAATTGGCCTTCAACCGTTGCCTGCGCGGGTACATGATAGTTATTTTAATAGTATTAAGAATTGTTTTATTTTATTTAGCTAGATATATTTTTGATTTAGGTATAAAAATTTAACGTTCTGACTTGTTTTACTAGAATAACTCATTATTCTATAGATGATTAGGATTGTAATACGATCATGCTAAGTATTATTATGGATTATTGATTTCGTGTCAATTGGGAGAGCTTATTCGGCCTCTCGAACGTCGATTATTCTATCTTTGTTGCCGTATTCGGTTCGTATCAACTTAGGGATTCATAGCCATCGTTTCCGGTTTAAAAAATAATAGATAATGAATAAAAACTTATTGTTCATCGTCGGAAAATTTTTGTTCACGCAGGATTTACTATTCTATCAACAAATCTTGGTATTGTGTTGTATTTATGTTCATTGAAAGGAATCGGAGCAAAGTCTTGAAGAAGGGTTAACTGATGTTGTAGAGATGATGAAACGATTACAATTTGATTTGATGTTGTTCCAATCTAGTTGGGAGGAACTTTTTACATAGACGCGTCAAGATTTCTCATTGTTGTTTGAGAAGTTTCAATGATGGATAAAGGCCCTCGTAAAGGAAGAGATTAATCAGGAAGGACAAGTCCATTCATTGGGGTCCAACTAAATCAACGGAGTCCTAACAGGAAGGAATGTTGTTTTGAAAAAAGTTTGTAGTTACATGTGTCCGAACTAAAAAACCTAGAAAGCTATTTACCTCACTTAGTAATTGATTTATGAGAGAATTTCATCTATATCTTTAAAAAACTTGACAATTACATCAATATCCTTACAAATTTTGTAATTAGATCAATATCATTACAAAACTTCATAATACTCACCTATATCCAAAGTACTAGATAAAATTGAATTTTAAAGTGATTACTATATATATGAAAACTCATGATCCCCTGTCGTAGTTCTATCTATATACTGTAACTCAATATATACTCAAAAACACACTAAATTAACCGAAATCAATTATTTATGTATAAAGTCGCGATTGGAAGAAATGTTAATGAAAGTCAAAATTAGTAATACATGAAAATCCAAGAAACCATTGTATTTCATATGGATTGGTTTTTTTCTTTTCGGTTCTGACATTGCATGTAAGATCTTCCAAAACTAATACCATTTCTTATTATAACAAATTAATAAAGATTGGTCTACTTGATGGTTTTAATTTTAGGTAATAATTTGCAGACCCAAAAATTGGTTTATAACAGTAATAATAATTTAAGCTTTTCTTTAGAAGTATTTATGAGGATGAAATTCTCCTTTTTTGTTTTTATTATGAATAAATAACCAAACGCATACTTACAATAATTAAACTTTACAACGTGCTTGTAAGAGAGAATGGATAGGGGACCGAAACCAAGATGAAGTAGAAGAAAATAAGTATTTTCTTCATAAATTAGAAGGGCAAAAATGTAATATAACATGATAAATGATATTTAGAAATACTAAAATCTTTTTATATTAAATTTAAATGAGTTTTGGACAATGATGAGTATTATGATATTTTGAATGTGAATTGGCGTATTACGAAATTATGCAAGGAAATTAATGTAATTGCAAAGTTTTTTCAAGTTATACATGAAAATTATCCCTTGATTTAAAAGATTAAATTCACATGAACAATAGAGCTGATAACTCAGAAGAAGCCACGATCTCCATAGTCCCTAGCTCTATTCAGACACTGATAGTCACAGTTGGCCTCACCCTATATCTAATATACGATCATCACACTATGACACTATTGGGCTCTGTAACGTCAATAGCTCATCTCACCGTGAGCAGGCATTTTTGAATCACACACTCCCTTGAGGACCACAAGGCCTGTTTTCCGCTCCCCGCGGGGCCGGCGAGTCCCCATATAATTCCCGACTACCTGAGCCATTAATAATTATAGCAGTTATATACTTCATTAAGTATTATAATAGTTTTTTTATTTAATATATATTTCTTATTTAGGTATAGTCTACGATCGATTGTTTTACAAGAATAAAATTATTATATATAGATGATTAGGATAGGATTGTAATACGAGTATTTGTGTCAATTGGGAGAGCTTATTCGGCCTTTCGAATGTCGACTATTCTATCTTTATTGTTCTTCTATCTCTTTATCGTATTCGGTTCGTGTCACATTCTCTGATCTATTTATCTGTCTTATGAGACAAATTCGGCGATAAGACAGTAACAAGGAAATAGACTCAGTAAATTGAAAACCACCAATCATGAACTTCACTAGTCAGACTAATTGGAAATGTTGGGTGTGTCACGATCAGTTTTTAGGTAGATTCGTCTCCTCTTCCCATATCAGAGATTAACAACTACAAAAACCAATCAGTCCAGCTAAATGGATTGTTTAGTCAAGCATAAACGCACCTTCTTTATAAGCAAAATCAGTAGCACGTGAGATTCAAAAGAAATACGAAATGCTACAGAGTAATACAGACTGAGAGGTCTAATTTTTGAATGTTAAAAAAAAAAGATAGTCTAATTTTTGGTATGGTTGCGGTGTATCAGATGAATGAGGATATCGCTCCTGTTTATACTTCTGATGAACATAATCTCAGTGTTAATTGATTTGCAAGCTAATTGCATTACTCTCCCTTTAAGCAACCAACGATATCGCTAAAAACATTATATAGTCTTATTTATTCCTAGTAAAAACAGAAGTGAAACACTCGATAAGGGGCTTAATGTCATTGAAACTTTGAACTTCAAAAATGAACTGATATAGTTAAGGAACATCACATTTTTCTTATAAACACTAGAAAATATGAGAAACTTTAATGAATTCTGTTTCTTTCATATCAATAAAGCTAATATCTGCTATGAGTGCTTCATACAGTACAATTCCATCCTACCAGCACAAGCTAATGTATCAACCATAAACCGTATATATGATATATGGGTCATTAGAGATCACCAATAATCCCACATAACACGAACCTCACTAAAATGGTGAAACCGCTTTGAATCTCTAATCACAATTTGGCGACCAACAATCTTAGCTATTAACTTAATGGTTTCATGACAATCGCCACAAATCCTTAGATTCTTGATCACGTGAATAGTAGAACCAGGAACCGAGTTCATAATTGCATATGCAACTGCCAGTTTCTCACTATGAATCCTTAATGTCATCTCCTTCTCTTCTTTATCAATGTCATGTAAAACTGATGTCATATTCGGTACATATCCAGTCTTTTGCACCTTCATACATAATTCTTCCAAATATGAATAGATTTTCTCATGATCAGGATGCTCCTTATCCCCAACAAGAAACACGTGTACCCGACCTTTTAATTCAACTAAACTAAACCCTGGTGTTTTACTTAAACCATGATTTTTCATATATACTCGCATCTTTTGAACGTCTTCCCACCTTCCAGCATCAGCATATATGTTTGCAAGTAGAACATAATATCCGCAATTTTTCGGGTCTAGCTCGAAAAGTTGTCTTGCGTTATCTTGCAGTCAAGCTTCCAGTTCTGTGATCATTCTTTACAAGCTATGCTAAGCAGCGAACACCAAACAACCAAAATCGGGGCCACGTTACCAAGCAATTACCTTCATTTTCTTGCGTTCAAATCATATGCTCTGTTGTGGAACCTGCCCTGTCCAAAAGCACTAGACCACTGCAACTAAGACGTTGTTCTGTATTTTTTTTCTAATTTTTTTTCTTTTCTCTTACCTTATCACCCCTGGCTCTATTAAATTTTTATGTCTCTGGTTTGGAACCAGTGATCTCATGACTAGACAGCATTTGGCTACAAGCTGAAAGAACTGATACAAATGTGATGTATTTGGCACTTTTTTTGGCATGAATCATCTCATAGAAGACACTGTGAGTTCGTTGAGGCATAACCTGCATGCCATAACCGCAACCATGGCGGTCCATGACAGCACGTTTTATTTCTTTAATTCGGTCAAAGGACCTTCTTTTAGGTTCTCTAACTTTCCACCTTGCAGTACAATGTTCAACCCAATTGATGTACCACATTTACGTTCTTCTTCCAGACCCATCTTTATAACCTATACAAAGATTTGCATGTGCAATTGTTTAACCTGAGTCCACTTTTAGCGGCTTTATTAACTATACAAGTTATTGCATAAGTACCACCAACTTCAGTCTAATTTCTATTTTGATAACACACTTTGTTTTCACTTATAAGAAAGGTCAAATTTCAAAAAGTTTTCATCATAGGTTATCTTGTACTATAAAGTGAACAACCAGTCTAATATTTTGACCCAATTTTTTGAAAGTTTTATTCCTTTTTTCAACATTTATTTAGAGTTTGAGTTTTTTTTATTCAGCAATTTATATAAGAGTCTGAGCCTTTTTATGGATAAATATAAAGTGCTATGCCTAAGATAGACCCGAACAAAGTTTGTTACCATATGATGCAATAACCAGAGCAAACATATGAAAGTTCAAGGCTAATATAAGTTATCAATTTCGTTCCAAAATCATGTTGTATTGCTCTAAAAATGTTCAAAATGATCCGAAAACAATTTAATTTACCTGATCATGTATACACTTTCCAGTTTGTAAGGCCCCCCCCCCCCCCCCTCCGGATGAGCAAAAGACAAACAGAACAGAAGACAACGTCACCGCATTATATCTAACACCCCCATCTCGCACCATAGCATAAAACAGTTCCAAAGCTTGTGCAGACATCCCATGCTGAGCACAAACCGCAATCATTGTATTCCAGCTTATAGCATCCTTATCACTATCTCATCAAAAACACTTGTTAGAAAAACTAACCATACCACATTTGAATAAGCATCCACCAAAGATTTCCATTCGTCCGTATTTTCCCCCAAACCCCTTTTTTCACAACTACTCCATGAACCCCTTGCGTAGCATTCTTATTCGCAGCACTAGAACACGCCACAAGAACCGAACGCATAGCAACCGCGTCCACGCACACTTGATCATCCCCGTCCCCATTCAAACTCTCCTCCCTCAAAAAATCCTTAAAAAAACACAACGCCTCATACGGGCGCTTATTCTGAACATACCCAATAATCATAGAAGTCCACGAAACAACGTTCTTAACAAGCGTTTCATCAAACACTTTATGTGCATCAACTAAACGACCACATTTAGCATACATGTCAATAAGTGCAGATGAAACGAAAACATCGTTATGAAACCCGAACACGAATGCTTGTGTATGCGTTTGTTTGCCTGAGGTAATATCGTACAATGCGGTACATGATTTGATAGTACATGGAAAAGTGGACCTGTTTGGGGTTAAGGACAGTTTTCGCATTGCGGCGAATGCGAGAAGGGATTCGAGGGAGTCCCCTGCGCGTGCGAGGTCCGCGATAACCGTGTTCCATGAGTACACATTGGTTGTGTTTACGTATTTGTTGAAGAAAGTGGTGAGATGTGAAGATGCTTTCGTCATCTTCATTCATTTCCCGATTTTCTTTTAAAAAAGTCACGAGGTATCATTAGTTTTCTAACGACCTTGCTAGTTTTCTGAAAACTAACAAAGTCAACGTTGCGATTTTTTTAAAAAAATTTTAACAAGATGAATCTTGCGATTTTTTCTAAAGAAGACGCAATATAAGGATAAACCCATATCCGTCAAACACGCAAACATCAATATTTGACATAAGCCGAGTATAATGCAATACAAGTTTATCCTTATATCATATGAGAAGTGAACCAAACCAAGAAAGGAAAGTTTGCAGTTGAATTCATATAATTTCTATGACTTAGTAGATAGGCAAAAGAAGATTCAGAAACTTATCATACTGTCTTTATCTTGCGATTTTTTTTTTAAAAATCTCAAGGTTCACCTTGCAATTTTTTTAAAAATATCGCAAGGTTGATATTGTTAATTTGCTAGTTTTCAGAAAACTAGCAATGTTGACCTTGTTAATCAAACTTTGATAGTTTATGAAAACTAGCAAGATTTACCTTGCTAGCCAACCTTACGATTATTTTGAAAAACTAGCAAGATCTTGCTAATTTTATGGATATAAGGGTTTTTTGAATAAAAATTGGGTATTTAGTGAAATATGTTTGTAAAATTGGTTATTTTGTCATTTACCCTTATGCATGGTGTTTAACATTATTTGCATTACAAATTTACCATGCTACAAGTTACTAAATGTGAAAGTTAGTATAACTATAGGGATTATCCGTGCAATTTACTCAAAATAAGAAAATTGGATATTAATGAAAAGTTTATCTCCTTAGGTTTATTACCTCTCTAGCTATATAAGCGAAAGCCCTTCTCAGAAATTCGGTAATTCCAAGAGAGAATTAGCAGACATATTGCAAGGTAATTCCATAACTGAATTATCTATAGTTAAGTAATTTTAAGATTTATGTTCTATGGTTTTTCAATAACTATTGTAATCCGAAGATTAATTTTCTAGTTAGTGATGATCGTGATTAGTAAAGTTGTTATGCGCATGTTATAACTTATAAGTTTTTATATGGATGTTGTAATTCAGGTCAAAAACTTATAAGTTAGAACCAAGAGTCGGCTTTTGCAGCTGAAAAATGGATTCAGCCCATAGTTTCCAAAAATTGTCTCAAAGAGCTTTCCCTTAATATATGGGGTTTGAATGATCATTCGTTTACATTGCCAAATGAGTTATTCTCTAGTGAAAAGCTCAGTACAATAAACGTATTGGGCTGGCGCCTTCGAATTTGTAGCAATCCTGTTATCAAGTGTGTCACTCTACGTGTATTGGTTTTGGAAGATGTGAATGTAACTGAAGAGGTATTTCATAACTTATTGTTTACTTGTACCTTGCTTGAGAAGATTAAACTTTGGTGTTGCAATGGCTTGAGGAAAGTAATGGTAAAAAACCTGCGTCATCTTCGCAAATTGGTAATATCCTCGGTTATTTTGGAGATCAAGGATGTACCAAGTCGACCGCTTGTTTGATTGACACATACTTTATTGTGTTTCGAACAACCAGGTACCATTTAAAATAGAGTTCTTAGCAAGTGTGGAGAAAACAATCTTTAGGAGGTGTTGTGATTGTACTGGACCATGCATTTTTGACATAATTATTGGTAATTTCTTTGCTCAATGTTTGACCCTTGGAATTAAAAATTGTACGTGGGCTTGAAAGCTTGGTTATCACAAGTGCTTCGCTAAAGACTTTGACTCTATCCATCTGGGAAGACGACAGGCAAGTCAATGTACATGTGTATGCTCCAAAATTACTCTGTTTCTACTATAAGGGTGGAGTACACAGTCTCCTTTTTCCAACCATTGCTCCCAAGTATATTTATCTTACATACGTCTTGAGTAGATCTTTGGATCATTTCTTCTTTCTGACACTGATGGAAGTACTCAATTCCTCAAGCGAGTTTAATATTACTCCCTCCGTCCCATATTAAGTGTCCATTTTTGACTTTTGAAAGTCTTTTTTCTTCAACTTTGACCTTAATTATTTCTTCTTATGTTATATGATACTCAATGCAAAATATATGAATGGATAGAGTTTCGAATGTATTTTTCATTGGTATAATTTTCAGTAAGCATTATATAACATAAAGAAAAATATTTACGGTCAAAGTTTATAAAAAAAGAATTCAAAAAGTCAAAAATGGACACTTAATATGGGACGGAGGGAGTAATATAATAGAACACAGTCCAGCAGTGCCATTGAACATTGATGTTGATGATCTCCGAAGAAGAAGAAGCTCGGTTCCGGATACGAATGTGCACAGACTATGGCTTAGTAAATCTTCGAATGTGAACATTGTTAGTACAAAATTCGTGTCGGGTTTGACAAGATGTTGAAGTTCTTTGTCGGGCCGGACCTCCAAGTGACTTGAGTGTTTGATCTTGTACTAGAGCAAGAGAAGTGATATGATTTTCTGCACAATTAAAAGTAAACCGTTAGCCTTACCGTGGGGACGGACCCCACGATTAGACTCCGGCGTGAGAGTAAGGATTCATATTGTCAGGGAATATTATGTCAGAGGAGAATAAGATAAATGTGTACCGTTTTGGTGTATTGTGATCCTATTTATAGGGGAGTCTTGTACTAGGGTTTCCTAGTATTTCGGTTACTTTAGTGTGGGTGGCGTGGGTCCCTTGTGGGTAAGGATCCTGCGATAATCGGCAACAATCGTGTTGAACGGACGTTGTTTTCTGCGGACGGATCGTCCTATAGGTGGATCCGCGGACGGATTGTCTATAATTGGATCCGCAGACGGATCACAAGGTTTGGGGCCGAGGCCCACGCGAGATTGGGTTTTACTATGGCCCGTTATTGTCAAGTTTAGCCCAAAAGACCGAGTGATAATGTGGCCCAAGCCCAGAGGCTTGGTACACCTAGTATACGTCATCAAGTCCCCCCAGTCTAGAATGATATTGCCCGCAGGTTATGTCCTGCGTGCGGTGATCAATGCTAGACTTTTCATCTACTTTATTTCCTTCTTGAGTTATCTATTTTTATGCCGTACCGCTTCTGAATTGGTGACGCTTCAATGACGTGGAGCGTTGTTGTCCTTTTACCTTCTGACTGGTGACAGTTTTTCACCAGTTTCCCATGCGCTTTTCTATCGTTGATTAGGCAAGTGGTACACACGTGGCGTCATCCAAGTATCGGTAGAAGTAACTATACCCAAAGTATAAATACCCCTCATTTTTACTGTTTTTTCTCTTCTCGAAATCTTTTTACCGCCATTGTTAATTTCTTAGAGCTTTTACTTCTTATTCCTCATCCGTGTGTTATTTTCCTCGTTCTCAGTTTTTCGAGATTCAGGTTAGCATTTATCTTAGTCTGTCTTCTTCAAAATGGCTAATAAACATTCCATTATGACCCGAGAAATGGTAGAGAGCTTTTGCAATAGTTATTATATTCCTGATGAAGTTCATCCTACCGCCCCGGGGCGGGACAGGACTATCACCCAATTTCCTGAGGGCAAAGTGGGTGTCTATACTAGGTTATTTGATTATTGTGGCTATAGGATTCCTCTTACCAAATTTTTTGTAGCCGTTCTCAAATATTTCCGTATACATATTTCTCAATTATCCCCCTTCGGTGCTGCTCGTATATCTCATTTCGAGGTTTTGACGCGCGTACTTGATCTTGGCCCGTCGGTAGCTGTTTTTCGTGCGTTTTATACGCGTATATATAGTGACGGATTGTTTTCGTTTGCGAAACGTTCCCTATCGGCTCCTTCTTGTCTCTCGAAGCCTCCGGATTCTATTAAGAACTGGGCGGACCATTTTTTCTGGGTTGATTCCAGGGTGTTTCCTATCTCCGTCCCTTTGTATACGGGGGGCGTGTTGGAGAAAGATCCGGCTCCCCATCTCACTGCTCGTCAAGAGCAGGCTGTTCAGGTCCTTTCTTCTAATAAAGCTCCTTTCCGGCGGTATCCGGAATGTTTTTTAGCTCTTGTGGGTTTGAGCCCATACTATCCATTTGGTGAAAACACTTATCCGGCCTTTGAGAGACCTGATAGAACGGGTGGGTGAAACTTTGTTTTGGTGGAACAAGTTTTTTAATATTATGTTTTTTATGGGGTTTAATCTTTTGGTATTTATTTTGCAGACATGGGTTTGCTTGACTATATCAGGACTGCTGACCCCCGGAAGGTGCAAGCGGTGGAGGTCCAGAAAGGGGAAGAGCAGGTGACGCTGCTTGATAGTATAAAACATTGCTTCGTGTCCCTGGATGCTCCTGTTGCGGTACAACAAGCAAGTGGTAGTGGTTCTGGCGCTGGTCCTGCAGTTTCTGCTCCATCTGCGAAAGAGAATGTTGTTGCGGAAGAGAATGTTATTTCGGTGGGTACTTACTTGGATTTAGTAGACCCGGAAGGCAATCTGACTGTGGTTGAGAAAGGGGATGCCGCTCAGAAGCAGCCAGAGAAGGCTAAGAGGGAGAAGTTGTTAAAGCAAAGTGACACCCTCCCTGCTAAAAGATTGAGGATAGATCATCCTAGTCTTGCTTCCGGGACAGGTGGGAAGACACTTGCTAGTCTGAGATGGACTATCCCGGAAGGCTCCCTTTTATTGGGGCCTTCTTCTCCGGCGGACGTCCACACTCAGGTTACCGTGCGGAGGTACGTGCGTGCTCATCCTTCTTTGATTTTGTCTGTACTTGTACTTTCTTTAACATTATTCTTTTTTCCCAGTTCTCGCGTTGCGGATGCCCCTGTGTATACTGCTGCTGATACTGTGACTTCTAGCAGGGGCAAGACGCTTGTTGTACCTACATCGGACGTGGGTGGGTCTTCCCAACCGGAGACGTCAGAAGAGTCGGCTGACTCGTTCTATGAGACGGCCGCTCTGAATTCTGAAGATGCCAAGCGTTGGTATATTCCTCGCTGGAATATTACCAACGATTCACTGTTGGATGATGGCTTTTCTTGTCGTACGTTGGTGGATCGTGTCGCCCCCCCTGGCTTTTTCTCCATACTCTAAAATATGGATTATGATCAATTGTTCGAGGAGTTCAATGTGGGGGCGGCATGACAGATTTGTCTTGGGTCAGAGGTGAGGTCTCGTACTGAACATGAGCTGGAACTTAAAGAGAAGCTTCGGGCTAAGTATGATGCTCAAGGTGTGCTTCTTAAGGAAAAGGATGCTGAGATTTCTAGGTTGAAGTCTTTGGTGAAAGAGAAGGAGACGGAGTCCGTGGAGGTTCTCCATCTCCATGATCAGGTTTCTGTTTTGACTGCGGATAAATCTTTTTTGAGCGCAGAGGTGTCGGCTCTTAAGAGTGTTGTTTCACAGAAGGATACTGACATCTCCCTTCTTGATTCCGGTGCTTCATACCTTAAGTCTGCCCTTGATGATTCCCAAGCTGCTTGTGTTGAAGCCAGGAACTTGATTTCCTCCCTGTCCTCCGAGAGAGATGGACTTGCTTCTGAGGTATGACTTTTATTCCACTCGTTCTTGTTACGGGGTTTTTTTTTTACTTAACTTTTTATCCTTGCAGGTTTCTACTCTTCATTCCGCTTTTAATGATTTTAAAGAGAAGATGGAAGCTCAGCAGGAAGCGCAGGCTCAGGTGTTGTACAATCGTGTGGCCGAACTTAAGGCACACGTGATGGACGTGTCTGGTCGTTTGGAGGGGAATTTTATCCTGCTTACCTGACTGCTTTGGCCGGACGAAGATGGTGGTTGACGCACGGGATGGAACTTGCTATGGTTAAATGTTTGAAGTCCCCCGAGTACCAAGGAATTTTGGGTCATGCTTTAGGCAGGGCCGTGGATTATGGTATGCAAGAGGGTTTGGCGGCCGGACATGAGCATGGAGTTGCTGGAACCCCACTTTCCGTAGTCGTGGCATACAATCCTGAGACTGCTGAGCAGAGTTGGAGAACAACTATTTGACGCGGTAAGGGCTCTTGAAGTAGCGGATTTTCCCTGGGTTCATTTGGTTGAAGTCACAAGATAAGATTCGGGATGACGATAGTCTTAGATTGTTTTTTACTGGACGAACCTTTGGCAAGTCTTCCTGAAGCTGCTCATCTTCAATCGTGCCTTGAGCAGCTCACCATCCCTATCTATCATGCCGATGTAAATGCCGTTGCCGGGGAGACCTCTTTGTCCTTTGCTATTTTTAACGTTCATACTCGTGCCGAAGGCGCAAAAAAGTATGCCGCAGCTCTTTACGTCCAGTATTTGCTTCCCAACCACTTCATCCCTTTATCCAAATCCGCACATCTTACACATCTCACACACACCTCCCAAATCCCCATTATGTTGATGGTGGTGGACTATAGTTTCTCATCCTTTGTCCTCTCAAAACTTGCTAGGTGAGGCTAGCACTTCTGTGGTTATCTCCTGTGTTGAGGACTTGGACACGGATGAAGATTTGGGGAGCGTAGTTTGTATGCCTCAACTTAAAGATCCTCGTTTTGATAATTTGCACGTGGTGACTGCATCGTGGTCTTGTTAATATCGCACCCCTTGTTTTTTGTTTTTGGATTTATGCGTGGCCGTATGTGGTCATTTGCAGCTGGTATTGTAAATTGACCTTTAAACTTTGGTAAGTTTATATCTTATTGGAAGGATTCGTGTAGGTCGTACCATTAACAGTTTTTGATTGCTTATGTTTGCTATCTTTGTTTATTACTGGTGTACGTTCGTAATAGATAGTCTTGTGAATATTTGTGGGTTATTCTCCCGGCGCCGGGCTTGCAATACCTCTTACGCGCCTGAGCTAATTTTGAGGTTGCTCAAACCATTCAATATACGGATAAAATATTTTTGGGAGGCATGGCTCTTTGCATTGCGCGTTGTTTTAAAATTAATATAACTTTGGCAAAGTAAAGACCAATTAAAATTTAAACTCGTGAGGTAGCTTAGCGTCCCCACTTTTCATGTGAAAATATCAAAAATATTACAAGATGCGAATAAATAAAGGGAAATTGCCCTCCGGAGCTATATGATCGGGCGAATTCTTACATTTTCATTGTAATAACACTTTTGGATTACAATGTTTCCTGTCCTCGCATGGTCATTTCTTTGCGGTCTTTGAGTTTGTTATGCTACTTTTCCAAGGGACTCTTAAACTGCGTACGGTCCTTCCTCACTTGGTGTCAAGTTTGCATTCGTTTCCTTGGATTTGACTTGCTTCATTGCTGCGGTAGACCATGTCGCCCGGCTTGAAACTTGCATCGCGGACTCTTGAGTTGTAATATTTTTCCATCTTTTTCTTGCTTTTTGCTTTTTGTATTGCTGCTTGCTCCCTTCTTTCCTTTATGAGGTCCAAGTTGATTCCCAGAGCTTTGTTGTTTTTTGTCAGATCTATCTCCGCAGTCCGGAGTGTTGGCATGCCTATCTCCGTCGGGATGACGGCTTCTGTGTCGTATGTTAATGAGAATGGTGTTTCCCCGTTACTTGACTTGATCATTGTACGGTGAGCCCATAGGACATGCGGAAGTTCTTCTATCCAATCCTTGCTTTTTTCATCAAGCCTTGCCTTTATTCCTTCTCCTAAACTTCTATTTGCTCTTTCAACTAGACCATTTGCTTGCGGGTGTTTCACGGAAGCGAAGCATTGGCGGATGCACAGTTTCTCGCACCAATCTTTGAATGGATTATCACGGAACTGCTTTCCATTGTCTGATATGATTTCCCCTGGTAGGCCAAATCTGCAGACAATGTTGTCCCATACGAACTTCTTCACTTGGTTGCCGGTGATGGTTGCAACGGCCTTTGCTTCGATCCATTTAGTGAAATAATCGATAGCAACAATTAAGAATTTGACTTTACCTGGTCCTTCCGAGAAAGGTCCGGCTATGTCTATCCCCCACTTATAAAATAGCCATGGAGACGTGATGGGGGTCAAGTTCTGCTGCGGATTTCTTAGGACGGGACGGTGTATTTGACAGTCATTGCATTCCCTTATCAAGTTCCTTGCATCCTTATGCATTGTTGGCCAGTAATATCCTGTTTGGATTACTTTGGAAACTACAGATCTAGGTCCGAATGCTGCTTGCACGAACCCACTTCCATGTATTTCTCTTAGGACGTTGTTTTGCTGGAGTGGTCCGATCGCACGAAGCCATGGTCCTAAAAGGACTTTTTGTAGAGAGGTTCACTTGATCATTGGCATACCCATGGCCCTTTCCGACGTACCGCTCTAGGCTGCCGCGCCGTTTTTATCCTCTGGAAGGATTTCTTTTGTCAGGTACTCACAAATGGGTGTCATCCATGTATTGCCTTCTTCTTCTACTATGTCAAGAATTTCCTTTTCATTTATTGACTTTTCCTTCAATTCTTCCACGAGCCACGGTTTGTAGATGCGCGATGCTTGTGGACCGATCTTTGGCTCAGGGCGTCGCTTTCAGGTTTATACCTTTCATGGTATTTGTTTGATAGGAAATTCCGTGAGCTTTTGCCAGTGTTTTTACGTTGTTTAAGTACCGAACCATGCCTGAATCTTTGGCGATGTAAGATGACGGTTAACTTGATTGGCCACAAAGTCTTGAGTCAACATTTTGCTTGCACAGTTCTTTATACCCATTTGTTCTGTGATCCGGAGAACCGGCTATTAGTGGCTTCATATGCCGGTACATTATTAGTGCCTCGATATCTTAAACCTCATGGCATATGTAATTCTGCCCTTCCGGATTTTGTTAGTATCAGACTACCTCGGAGCCATCTTGAGGACGAGCCGTTCTGTGAAACAATGTCCACCGCTCGGTAGTACCTACCGGTTCTGCCATGAGTTTCGTTCCGAAGACTATTTCTTCCGGTCGTTTCCACCCCCCCCCTTCCCCCTCCAAACCTTCCACTCCTTCCCCCTACAATAAATCTGCCAATATTTGTCCTTTGATTGCGGTCCTTGGTCTATATTGGATGTCATATCCTTCTAACTCGAACTTCCACTTCAGCATCCTTCCAGATATTTTCAAACTTGACAACAGTTGTTTTATCGGTTGATTTGTTATTACAACGACCGTGTGTGCTTGGAAGTATCTTTTCAACCGTTTACTTGCACTGAGCAAGGCTAACACCAACTTTCCATAGGGGTATAGTTGACTTCCGGGCCTCGTAGAGTGCGGCTTACAAAATATACTAGTATTTGCCAGCCTTCCCTGTCCGTCATTAAGACCGCGCTGATAGCTTCTTTTGCTGCAGCCAAGTATATGATTAATTCCTCATTTTCCCTTGGTGCGGTCAGTGTTGGGAGCTCCGCAATAAGTTTTTTCATCTGCTTGAAGGCCTCTTCGGCTTTCGGTGTCCATTGAAATCGCTCTTTTGTGCTAGTTTTTTCATGTTTGAAAAAAGGTAACAATTTTTTCTTGCTGAATTTGACAGAAACTGGTTTAATGAATGACTTGCAATTTTCCATTTAGCTTCTGCACGTCCTTAATGCATCTCGAAGATGGTAAGCTAAGGATTGCGTCTGCTTTTTCCGTTTTTTTTCGAGGGACATGCTTCAACCCGTGGTGCTTACTTTGTTAAATCCAAAATAAATTCCTGCCTGCATTCAGTTGTGCATTTCTTTGGATTCAATTTCATGTTTATCTGTCGAAGGGTTTTAAATGTTTCTGTTATGTCTCAGATGATTTCTTCTTTCCGTGTCTTTTAGGGTCTTTATAATTAGGTTCAATAGTCATATACCTCTAAGTTGACGTCCCAATCTGCTTTTGAATGCCTTATCCACTAAGCGTTGATATGTTGACCCGGCATTTTTTAAACCGAACGGCATCTTAGAATAGCAAAATATCCCTTGGCTTGTTATGAACGCCGTTTTTTCTTCATCCTCTTTTGCCATCTTAATTTGGTGGTACCCCTTGTATGCATCCAAGAAGCATTTGAAAGAATACCCACAGAGGGACTCCACCTTCCAGTCTATTTCTGGTAATGGGTAACAATCTTTGGGGCATGCGTTGTTAAGATCCTTGAAGTCCACGCCACATTCCAAGTTCGTCATGCTTTTTGGACCATTTCCGGATTAGAGAGCCTTATGTGATTAATGGACCTCCTTCATGATTCAGGTTTTCCACTAATTTTTCTACCTTTTCCTGGAATTACCTATTCTTACTGGGCTGTCCTCTTTTCTTTTGCCTGACTGGTGAATATCCCTCCCGGATATTCAAGCGGTGTTCCGCGATGTTTCGTGGGACGCCCGTCATATCGGCTGGCTTCCAGGCGAAAATATCCAAGTTTTGCTTAAGCAAAGAACATAGTCCTTTGCGTCCTTTTTCTGTTAATGTTGATCCTATGGCAACTGTCTGTTCAGGGTACTCCGGGTGGATTGCTATATTTATTTTCTCTTCCAGTACTTGGTTTGCTGCGGGAGTCTGGATGCTAGGTTCGGAGATCATAGCGCATTCCTTAGGAATGACTCTACTACTTTGTAGCGTTACCGTGCCGCCTTCAACAGGAAATTTTAACATTCCGTGTGCTGTTGATGGTACGGCGCGGAGTTTCCTTATACCCGGTCTGCCTATTATTGCATTGTGTTGGGATGGTGACCTGATAACCATGAAGTTCATCCATGCGGAAGTGGAGTGTACTTCATCACCAATTTTTACTAGCAAGGCTATCTGGCCTAGTGGCCAAATGGTCTCTCTACTGAATCCGATAAGGTGAGTGGTGGCCGGAACCATCTGATCCCTTATCTCTTTGCGGAGTTTTAGTTTTATATGAACCATTGTTCATACAAGACTTCTGAGGATGCTTCGCCGTCAATGTATACCCTATGCACAAAATGTCTGCCCATTTCGAATTCGATAATCATAGGGCTTCCATCCGTGTCTTCCCTTAGGCGGTGGAAAAGAAAAAGGACATTGCCGTCTCGGAGAGAAGCTTTGGGTAATCATAGGTTTGGCCACTCTTTCCCACGGGTTGGCGCAACTTTGATTGTACAAAATTCGTGTCGGGTTTAGTAGTATCAAAGTCCTTTGTCGGGTCGGGCCCCCAAATGACTTGAATGCTTGATCTTGTACTAGAGTAAGAGAAGTGATGATTTTCTACACAATTAAAAGTAAACCGTTAGCCTTACCATGGGGACGACACACGATTAGATCGGTTTTGTTGAGGAGTAAGTATTTATATTGTCAGAGTAGGTCAAGATGAGATTAATGAATAATTCGTAGTTACCTTTTGGGATGTTATTTGACCCCTATTTATAGGTGTCTTAGCACCAGCGTTTCCTAGTATTTCGGTTAACTTTAGTAGTAGGCCGGATTGTGGGTCCCTTGTGGGTAAGGGTCCGGCGACAATTTGTGGTAAACGGACGCAGATGTTCTGCGGCGGATAGTTAATAGGTGGATTACAGCGGTACGGTTAGTCATAAGAGGATCCCGCGGTGAAGCGAATCGTTAAGTTCGGGGCCGAAGCCCACGCGAGATTGGGCTTTACCATGGCCTGTTATTGATAGGTTTAGCCAAGAAGCCCAAGTGATAATGTGGCCCAAGCCCAGAGGCTTGGTACACCCATTATACGTCATCAAGTCCCCCCAGTCTAGAGTGATATTGCCCGTGGGTTTGGGTTCTTTTCTTGCGTGCGGTGATCAATGCTAGACTTCTACTTTATTTCCTCCTTGAGTTATTTGTTTTTGTGCTGTTACGTCTTCTGAGTTGGTGACGCTTCAATTACGTGGAGCGTTGCTGTCCTTTTACCTTCTGACTTGTGACAGCTTTTCACCAGTTTCCATGCGCTTTTCTATCGTCGATTAGGCAAGTGGTACACACGTGGCGTCATTCAAGTATCGGTAGGAGTAACTATCCCAAGGTATAAATACCCCTTATTTTTACTGTTTTTTCTCTTTCTCAACAATCTTTCACGCCATTGTTAATATCTTAGGACGCGATTGTCTTCTTACTACTCGTGCGTCACTGTCCTCGTTTTCAGTTTTTGGATTCAGTTTAGCTTTTTATCTTAGTCTTTCTTCTCAAAATGGTAATGTGTGTGCACATTTTCTATTATGACCCAGAGAAAGAAATGGTATAGGAGAGTTTTGCAATAGTTATTAATATTCCGATTGAGGTTCATCTACCGTACGGGGCGATAGGACTTCTACCAATTTCCTGGAGGTAAAGTGGGTGTCTATACTAGGTGGTTTGATTACTGTGCTATAGGATTCCTTCTTACCAAGTTTTTGTATCCGTTCTCAATATTCCGTTTATAATATTTCTCAATTATCCCCCTTTGGTGCTGCTTGTATCTCTCACTTTGAGGTTTTGACGCGCGTACTTGATCTTGGCCCGTCGGTAGCTGTTTTCCGTGCGTTTTATACGCGTATGTATAGTGATGGATTATTTTCATTTGCGAACGGATTCTCTTATAGGCTCTTCTTGTCTCTTCGAAGCTCTCTGATTTATTAAGAACTGAGGCGGACCATCTTTTTCTGGTTGATTCTCGAGTTGTTTCTATCTCCGTTTCCTATGTATTACTGGGGGCGTGTTAAGAGAAGGAATCGGCTCCCCTATATCACTGCTCGTCAAGAGCAAAGCTAGTTAGGTCCTTTCTTCTAATTAAAGCTACCTTCTGGCAGGAATCCGGAATGCTTCTTAGCTCTGTGGGGTTTAAGTCTATATTATCCTGTGGTGTGATGAAATACCTAATCAGCTCTTTGAGGACCTGACTAGAACGTTTGGGTGAGAACATACTTAGCCCTTGTGGGAATGCTCCTTATATATATATATATATATATATATATATATATGTTTATGGTGTTTAGTCTTTTGGTATTTATTTTGCAGACATAGGTTTGCTTGACTATATCAGGACCGCTGACCCCCGGAAGGTACAAGCGGTAGAGTCAGAAAGGTGCATAAGGAACAATGTGACGTTGATTTGATAGATAAAAAATTGCTCTTTGTTTCCTTGGATGCTCTGTGGTTGGCACATCAGAAGCAAGGCGCACCGGCTTAGTCGGCTTCTGGCGCTGGTGCTGAGGTTGCTAGGCTGAAGTCTTTGGTGAAGGAGAAGGAGACGGAGTCCGCGGAGGTTCTTCGTCTCCGTGATCAGGTTTCTGTTTTGGCTGCGGATAAATCCCTTTTGAGTGCAGAGGTGTCGGCTCTTAAGAGTGTTGTTTCACAAAAGGATACTGACATCTCCCTTCTTGATTCTCGTGCTTCATATCTCAAGTATGCCCTTGACGATTCCCAAGCTGCTTGTGGTGAAGCCAGGAACTTGATTTCCTCCTTGTCCTCCAAGAGAGATAGACTTGCCTCTGAGGTATGACTTTTACTCATTCTTTTTACGGGAAGTTATTATTTTTTTTACTTAACTTCTTATCCTTGTAGGTTTCTACTCTTCATTTCGCTTTTCGTGATTTTAAAGAGAAGATGGAAGCCCAGCAGGAAGCACAAGCTCAGGAGTTGTACAATCGTGTGGCCGAACTTGAGGCACACGTAATGGATGTGTCCGGTCGCCTGGAGGGGGAATTTTACCCTGCTTACCTGACTGCTCTAGCTGGACGGAGATGGTGCTCATGGTGGAGTTTTAAGAATCGTGGTTGTGTATGCGTCCCAATTCACGTATGGCCCAACTTGTTAGACCTAATGTGTGGTCGGTTAGCAGAGGTGATGAAGTCCTTGTCGGGCCTGGGCCTCTAAATGACTTGATGCTCCTATCTTGTACAAGAGCAAGAGAGTAGTATGAATTTTTTCTAACTGCACAAATAAAAGTAAATCTGTTAGCCTTACCGTAGGGACGGTACCCCCCGATTAACATCCGGCTGAAGAGTAAAGTATTCATATTGTCAGAGTATATGTCAGAGAGAATAAGAATAACTGTGTACCTTTTGGGATGTATTGTGATCCCTATTTATAGGTGTCTAGTACTAGGGTTTCCTAGTATTTTGGTTACTTTAGTAGTGGCCGGAGTGGGTCCCTTGTCGGGCAAGGATCCGCAACAATCGTGTTGAATGGATGTTATTTTCTGCGGACGGATCGTCCTATAGGTGGATCCGCGGACGGATTGTCTATAACTGGATCCGCGGACGGATCACAAGGTTTGGGGCTGAGGCCCACGCGAGATTGGGTTTTACTATGGCCCGTTATTGTCAAGTTTAGCCCAAAAAGCCGAGTGATAATGTGGCCCAAGCCCAGAGGCTTGGTATACCTAGTATACGTCATCAGTATAGTAAGTATTTTCCGTCAGATTTAAGAAACAAACTTTTAACCAAAGTTGTCTCAAAAACCTCCCGGGTCGTTTATTCCCCAACGAAGCGTGAATTGAAATTCGGTTAAGTCCGTGATCGCGTGATTTGAATGGTTTCAAAGTTTTGATTTGGTTTCCTATTTCTAACAAATATAATGCAATAACACGTAAAAGCAAACAACAATTAAAGCATTTAAAAATTAAAGCACGGAAACGCTAACGGGAATTAAAAACACGACATATTAAGCAAGTATATCAAATTTAAGCCTTACAAACACGAATTTATTTTTAATTAATCCTAAATGACTAAAAATAATTTTCAGAAAAAGAATTATATTTTTTTTGGTTTTTATTTTATTTATTATGAACTAAAAACAAATTTAATCTAAATAATGCATAAAAATAGTAAACTTAAATATAAAAATCTGAAAAATTTATGAAAAGTAGTTTGAACAAGTCTAAACCTAAGAAAAATAAAATGGCAAAATAAGATGAATCAAATAAGCAGAAAATAATCTATTTAAAGCTGAAAAGCTAAACTGCCAAAAAGGGTTAAATGAATTAAATGCACAACCTAAAACAGAAAAACCCAAAAGGTCAACGTTTGGTTGAGAGTGGTGTGTTAAATATGTTGAGTGTGAAAGGGGAGGTCACAGGTTCAAAACCTGTGGCCATCCCTTTTAGGAAAACTTTTTATTTTTGAAAACTTCCTTTTTGAAAAAGCTAAATTAAGCAAAAATAAACAACTTTAATTAAGGAACTTATTAATGAAACTTATTTTTAAGCTATCAAAAGAAAAAAAAACTCTGACAGTTTGGACAAGAAAACTAGTTAAGATTTAGATAAGAGAATGCTTAAACTATTGGGTGGGCTTTTTTGGACACAATAAGCAAAAGCAATGCAAATAAGCTAAAAACACCATCATCCCTAAACCTAATAAGCATAAAGGAACCAAATAAGCAAAGGCGAAAAGCTAAAAAGCACTCAAAACTAACTGTTAACTATTTAAAATTGCAATTAAGCTACTAATAAGATCTAAAAGTAAACTAAGCTAGGAATAAGACTAAATAAGCTAATTGAAACCTAATTAGGCACTAGAAATAAGCCAGAAGTCTAAACAGCTAAATAAGCAATTTTCAAATTAAACAGGCCTAATGACAGACTGAATTGACCAACGATTCCAAACTTATTTTATTTTAGCTGCAAACAGAACCTTATGAACCAAAATAGCTACGAAAAGATGAAGTCTAGTCCTATAAGATACCTTAAATCAACTTTGGAAGAAAATTTTGGAAATAATCTAAACCAGAAAAGTTAAACTGAATAAGCTTCTTAAGACTCGTTTTGCTGTTTTTTTTGACTTTTTCTCAGTTTTATCAAAGTTTTAAAACTAAATGCTGCCTAGAAATAGCTAATAATTAAGCTACAAATTCCGAAAATAAGCCTCACACGGACTAAGCTTATACTACACTAAGCTTATTCAATGATTTTCAGACTCTAAAATGAACTTTAACTAACCTAGATTTTAGAATGAAAATGGGCTTTAGAACTCTTGAAAATAAGACTTGACACTTTCTTTTTATTTGACATAATTTGAATTAGAACAAAAACAGATCATTACTACTGCATTTTGAACCTTAGACTCACTTGTAAACAATACCAACAAACTGCTAATGAAAATCTAATGCAAATAAGCTGATATCTTAAACCTGGACTACACAGATTCAACCATGGTTTTAATAAACCTAAAACTTGATATCTACACTCTAAAACTTAAAACAATAGACTTAAAGAACAAATTTAAGCTGATTAAAGCTGACTCAAAAACAAATACAACTTTTGACCTTATTTGACCCATTTTGGTCTCTTGTGCTAAACACCTCTTAAATTACTAAAATCAGGCCTTAAAATCAAGTAAAGCTTGATAAACTATGCAAAACTTAAAAACAGAATAGCATGAGTATATTAAAAGATAATAAAGCAAAAATTCTACACAATTAAGCTCTTTATGATAAGCTACTTTAGTAAGCTATATTTAAACTAATTTAGGCAGATTTAAGAAAACTAAAGATAAGTCTAAACTAAACTACAAACTAATCACATTTAAACTAACTAACTCAGAATCAGCTAAGAAGCATCACTAAGCTAGCATAAGCAAACAAACAGCAGTAACAACAAGCAAAATAAGAGAATAAGCCAAAATAAGAATAAAGGGAGAGTACCTTTTCCTTTGCACCAAACCAAAGACTAAAAATGCTCAAGAAAGCAAATCAACTAACTCTAACTTATCCAATGATCTTGGGTATGGTCCATAATCCCGTCCCGAATTGGCTTATCTTCACTTAATTTAAGCTGAGAGAAAATTTGAGGAGAAATGAATAATCTAATAAGCTCAGTTAAGCTTTAGAAAGCTTAGCTGAGTATAAACAAGCTTGGTGTAGTATAAGTAGCTTATAAGAGCTTATTAGGAGCTTATGAGGCTTTTGAATCATAAATGCTTAACATAAAAGATGGAATTTAATTCGAATTAAGATAAAAACTAAATTTTATTAAAATTAAGTTGAATACAATACTTTGGAAAGAAAATACATTGAAATTAAAGGAAATAAGCTAAAATTGAACAAGCTACAAGCTAAACCTATCATAAGCTACTCCTACACTACTTGTTATACTGTGTGTGATCCCAGCTCTATTTATAGGAGGCGAGGAACCTTCTAGCCTCATGAGACGCTCCCCTTGCTTCTAATCTCAGCCCTTAATCCATCATTTCATCCAAATTATCCATTTGAGCCGTTGGATGGCTTCCACGCCTCCTTAGCCAATTACAATGCTGAGGATTGCCAGCGTGGACACCTGAGTGTCAGATGGTGTCAGTAATTTGTTTCTAGAAGCTCTTTTGTGCGTGGGTTTGGGTGGATTTACCCTGTGTTTAGTGAAAGTGAAAAAAAGAAGGAAATGGTGAACGGGATAAATAGTACTTTTGATTTATCATTTTGGGGCGTTGACTTGGGTGTTGACCCGGGTTTAAGGGTTATGGGCTTATGGTTATAATTTGGGCCGGGAAGTGAATTGATATGGGTTAAGGATTAATGGTATATGGATTTGGACTTATGTTTAAATATTAGATTTTAAGGTTTATAAAGCATAAATCTTGGGCTGACCCGACCCAATAAAATGGGCCCGGGTTGGTCCATGGAAGGTTCGTCTTCAGCTTCGGTTTTTTGTCCTCTTTCCATTCCCGTGCTCGGCTTTGTCTGTTTTTGCTTCAATTTTGTCCTTTTTGATAAATATCCATACCTGAAAGACACAAATCACAAAACAAACGTATACAATGCATTTTTATCATGTTTTTGGTCATTTTTGGTTTTTTAGCTCGTTTAATTATGGAAAAAGTATGTGTAAAATAACACATACCAAATTCCCTCATACTAAAGTTTTGTCGTGTCCTCACGAAATATTATAAATAACACTTTTTAGAAAACTAAGATTCTTAACCCCCCATGATTAATTACCTCGAAAAGTAGCTAAGTATTCATCTTAAGGGATTAAAGAAACATTAGTTCTGAAAAGCCCCGTTTTTCCATTTTCAACATTTTTCCATTTTTATGCTTTTTTCATAACTTTCCATACTTCAACACTTCATAACATTGTGCTTTCATTATTCTTGATAATACTTAGGATCATGGAACAAGCAAAATAAATTCATCGTCCCCAACTTTCACTTTTCCATACTAAGCTTAAAAACAAGATTATTGTCAAATACAAGTCATGATACTAACACTACTCATAAATACTAATTGTGTATTACTTTTCCTCCCTTATTCCTAATTTTGTATCTCAAGATTTTATTTTTGTCATATACCCGAAGGCTCTTTAAGACTTATTTTGATATTTATTAAATCCGAAAATAAAGCGGGACGGTTAAAGATAAAAATTAGCTTCTACCCCTATCCTTGAAAACCGATGAAGTCTACATCGAGGTTACCAAAATTTGGCTTTTGTTAGGCTACTTGGACATACTTAAAGTCATATACCCTAAGGCTCTTTAGAGATAAAATCAAGTGGAGATTTAATTTGCAACCATATACCCTAAACCTAGAGGCTCTTTATGGTACAAACAAATCATTTATTAAACGATGATCAATCATTTACCGCCATATACCTTAGGGCTCTTTAAGTCATGAACAATTTAATCACTTACGCCATATACCCATAGGGCTCTTTTAAGCATAAGTAATCACATGATTAACTCTAAAACTACAAGACCAATAAACCCGAAGAGCTTTTTAAGGTGTAAGTAAAGCAAATATTCATAAAGATAGTATAATATGTTGCCAAAATATCTGAATCCTGATGTGTACCTATTTTTAGACATCGACCTCCAAGTTAGTGGAAAGTCACTAAAGATTAAGTTGAACCGGACAACCTTATTTATTAAACATTATTAATATACAAGTGAAACAAACTAATGGGAGAAAAAACCACAATTAATACTAAGACTTGAAAAGAAACCAACTATTCCACGTTTAATATCATGACTTATAATTAACTCTATCATTTCTCGTTCTTCGCAATTTAAATCTCTAAGAAAGAGACTCGCGAATGCTTAGCCTGGCGAATTAAGATCGGCACTTTAACAAGTCACATAGACTGACAACAATCTTTATTCTAATAAATCGAGTTTGTCATAATGGATAAGCCTACATAAGACTAGCAACAAACTCGATTTAAATATGTTAAGGAAAAAGCTAAGGTATAAAACCGGTCGGATCAAAATTTATTTCTTGTTCTCACCTTTATTTGTGTTACAACACTTATTTCATTACTTTATTCCAATTTTTTTTTTAATTTTTGCTATTTTTTTCATAAATCACATATTTTTTGTGGAAAAACGGGTTATGTGAGAACAACGGCCGTAGGCATAATCAAATTGATAGATTCCCCCATAAATAAAACAAAACACATTGTCCTCATGTGAATTGGATACCCCCATACTAATTTCAATGCATAATCTTGAGATAAAGGGGTCTCTACGCAAATCTAAAGCCGTTTATTAAGTATGCTAATAGATAAACGTTAGTCGAAAAGATTTAGGATATCAGATTCCCAATATAAGCATGCTAAGGATTAAAGATCGAGTGGACGATGGACAAAACCACGAGCATAAGAGTCTTCAAAATCCGGGCAATCCTGGACAAACATTACAAAACACGAAACACGAGAAAGGAAGAGGCGAGCCTCCCCACATCATATTTATTAATAAATATTAATATACTACTATTATTAAGGATAAGCATGAGTTTCCACCCACGAAGCGCTTGTTTTTGTGCGAGTCTCTAGCTTGACTCTCCCGATATCATCGTGATATTAGGGATGAAACAAGTGGAAGAACATACTTCCATTGGACATTCATATACCACCGACTCTAGAGAAGAAAAATGAAAAGCGAAGACGCCGGGGTCAAAAATGATATCCTCACTCCCGGAGGAGAGAGGAAGAGAAGAATCCTCAGGGTAGGTGAGAAACAGGAGAAAAATCCGAATATACAAACAAATGTGAAGTTGAATTTGTCCATCTTCAACACTTGGGAAAAAAAAAACAATCTCACCTCCCCCTGGGTCAAAAAATTCGTCTTCATTAGCCTCATAAAATTGTTATCTCGGCCCAAGATCGGCTCATGGTCCGAAGTAAATACGCTCATACTCAAAAACCGATCATCGTTAAGTAAGTCGTCAAGAAAAATAATATCCCCTTCCAAGTCAAAATCACTCTCAATACCCGGTGGTATCGAGTCTTTCGAAACAAGAAATGTATCAACCTCCTCTATAAGAAAGTCACTATCCACAACGGGAATAGGAGAAGAGGAGGGTTATTCATGCACAAAAGGAGTAAGATTCAATGCTTCGATCTTATCAATAAGAAGATTGACATTTAATAATTTCTCACGAAGAATTTCGTCCTCGATTTGAAGAATATCAATATCAATCCCTCCTTCTTCTTCATCAAAATCGTCTTCATCAATTCCCGGTAGAATTGGATCAATAAGATCGAGTTCACCGGCGAACTCCTCGGGAAGAAAATCAATCTTAGGAGATGTGATCAAAATATCTCGACTAAGCAAAGAGTCAATAAGTCCAAATTCGGCATCAAAGTGATCATTATCACAAAACGGCACATCACAAATATCGTCGAAAATACCCTTGGACTCACTTGGGATTGGGACAAGGTCCTCAACACTAGACTTTATTACTTCGTCCGATTCTGTTTCTGGAATAGTGTTAAGATGCTCGTCCCCCATACTTAGAGAGTAATTGGGCTCCTCGGTTGATAAGTCGGGTGTGATTGCATTAGACGAATTCTCTAAATATTCCCTATATTGAATAGTGTACTCATCATCATCGTCAATCATAGGAAAATTCCAATATGGAGTAAAACTTTGAGCTGCCTGCTCCTCCTGCTCTTTCTGAACTGCCAGATTAGCCGCTTGCTCACGTTCAATACGCTTTTCTTCACGTTGTTTCAAAATTTCAGCAATAGTTCGTGAATCATTAGAAAGTTGAAGTAGCAATTCCGGCAAACTCCATGGTTTAATTTGCTTTTCGTCCCAAACTTGAATTAATTTGAGAATTCTTTCCTTAGCCAACAATACTCTTATACTCATTTCTTCATGAGGAAAAATATTTCTATTCAAAAGGGTTCGATTAGCTTTAATTAGCCTTGCCATATCTAGCAACATATCCTTATTCGATCTTCGATGAAGTTGTTGAGTGACGGAAAATTGCGGGGGTTGATATTGGTCAAAACCGGAATAAATCGGATTATAACAAAAATTAGGATCATAATTTTGGTTCATCGGTTGACATTGAAAAGTCGCATGAGGACCCCCGCAGTTAGCATAATAAGGCTCATCGAAGATTAATTGATCACATTGAAATGTCTCATGAGGGCCTCTACAATGGGTACAACAAAGATATTGTGGAGGAAACTTGGTGAATTTATTGCTAATAATATTATCACTATTGAGTTTTGATTGTAGCATCGGTTTCCGTCCTCATAAAAGCGGGAACCGTGGCGAACAATCATAGCCATAGTGAGAATCGTTATAGTATGACGTCAGTAGAATTAAACAATTTAGAGGATAAGAAGAAAGAATTAAACGGATTTGAGGTTACGATGAATATTTTTGGGACCGATAAATCAAAAGTGCAAGGTAGCACTCTAAATTACGTACAAGAAAGCGGAGGAGCTGGTAAACGCGAGGCGCTATTTAGAATAACCCTTCTCCTTTTGGGTGATGTTCTAGGATCAAACCCGCCTTAAACTTCTGTTATAGTACGTAATCTAAAGGTGAGCCGTAACAACGATTAACAAACGGTTATTTTTAATATTAAAATAAAAGAAAATAGAAGTGTAAAATATTTTTGTATTTTTATGGTTTTATTAAGAAAATATTCACAAATGAAAAACGATAACTTCACGAAGAAGGGTCTTCAAAACACTAATCTTCGAACGAAACACGATAATCGTAACACACTTCCCCGACAACGGCGCCAAAAATTGATCCGTCTCCGAATACGTATACGTAATATATAGTAAAAGGATAAGTCAATTATAGTATAGTAAGTATTTTCCGTCGGATTTAAGAAACAAACTTTTAACCAAAGTTGTCTCAAAAACCTCCCGGGACGTTTTTCCTCGGCGAAGCGTGAATTGAAAATCGGTTAAGTTCGTGATCGCGCGTTTCGAATGGTTTAAAAGATTTTTGATTTGGTTTTCTAAGTCCTACTAAATGTAAATGACAAGTAAATAAATGCACGAAAAACAAATAAGCAAGCACGACAATTAAACACGTAAGCATAAAAAAACGTAAACAGGATTTAAAGAAAACGCGACAATTAAGCAAGTATGATAAATTTAATCCCTACGAATGCAAATTTAATTTTTATAAATCCTAAATGACAAAAGAAAATTTTCAAAAAAAGAATTATATTTTTTTATTTTTATTTTATTTATTATGAATTAAAAACTAATTTATCTAAGAAAAATGATTAAAAATATAAAATTAATACTAAAATTTTTGGAAAAATTACTTTAAACTATGGAGAATGCAAGAAAAATACGAGATTTAAAAAACTGCTTATAAATAAGCAGTAAATA
>BQNB010046075.1:3993-43916 GCA_026074375.1 Tanacetum coccineum | reverse complement strand
AGCAAATTGTCACTTAGCTTAAATCCAAGTCTGTTAACTTAATTCAGCTTATTTCAGGCTTATTTTAGGTTTCTACAAAAGGTTGTTGCATTAAAGTTGTTTGTTTACAGCTTATTTATAGGCTGGTAAAAAGTTTTAAAAGAAACTAGGGAAATTGGGAAGTCAAGGGTGAGCAAGGCTCGAACCCAAGACCTCCACAACCTCAACCTTGTCTTTACACACACACCACAACACCAACTGCCCTGGGGTCTTTTTCGTTTATTACTCCTCACTACTTTTCTTTTATACACATTTTAGCTTTCAGCTTTATTTAGCTTTTTAATAGCTTATTTCAATAAGCTGTTTTGACCATTTTATTTTTCCTAGGATTAGCATTGTCCAAAGTACTTTTCATAATTTTTTTAGAATTTTCCAACTTAGTTTAGTATTTTTAATTAATTTTTTAGATTAAATCAGTTTTTAATTCATAATAAATAATTTAAAAGTCAAAAACTATAATTCTTTTTTCTAAAATTTTCTTTTATCATTTAGGACATTTAAAAATTAAATTTGCATTTGTAGGGTTAAAATTTTAGAATTTAGGTTTTTAAAGCACGGGTTTAGGATCCCGTTATCGTTTTTAGTTTAAATCTTTAATTGCTTTCGTTTTAGGCTTTCTTTTTTTTGCATATTATTAGTAGAAATAGAATACAATCCAAATCTTTGATCATTCAAACGCGCAATCACGAACTTAACCAATTTTCAATTCGCAACTCGTCGGGAAACGACCCGGGAAAGTTTTTTTTGGGACTTTACTTTGGATAAAAGTAAATATCTTTTAAAAAGCCTTACAGAATTCTTATCTCTTATTATTGATTGATATTTTGATTATATATTATATATATGTATTAAGCGATTATTACTATATATATATATATATATATATATATATGTATGATTTTTAAGAGATCAATACCCTAACCACAAAAGTCGATTTTCAGAAGGCAAGAAAAGCAAAGAAGGTCTGCAAACGCGCTTAATTCCATAGGAAACACCTTGTAATCATCTATACTCTAATAATCGTTCAATTTTTGGTATCATTCGTTTAACTCGGTTAGTTTACCTTGGTTGATTCGATTATTATTCTTGTATTCATTACAATGGTTATGGGCTAATACCTTTAGGTATTAGCTATGTTTATGAAGATTTAAATGTTTGGTTTATTTATCTCGATTGCTTAGATTATCGTTGATTATTGATTATGTTTATCAATTTATACTCATTTACGTGCTTAAGTATGCGACCTATCATTCAACTGGATCTAGAAATGCAAAATATCGTGTTAGCTAGATGACAGGATAGCTCTCCATATTCACAATTTATATATCTAGAATCATATGATCACAAATAATGACCTATCCTTGCCATTGGTTTAGTGAACAAGTTAGATTAGCATGTGACCTGGGATCAACAAATGACATTCTGATTCCCTTGGTAAGGACTTGGACAGTGGACTACTAGTATATAAAGAGCCATTAAGCAGTGAGTTAGTAAAGTCTCGTTGAGAAGGTTTAATAAGATCACCATTATTAATCTCCTAAGATAGATTATAATCAACAAAAGATTGCTTTATGCGGATGCGTTTAATTATGACAGAATTAGCGTGTCTAGGTTTTAGGAAGAAGTACCGCCTAAATCTAGGAATGATATGCCCCTCGAGATAAGTAAATCATTGCACTAATAAACAAACCTGCGTTTTAATCAGATTAATCATGGTTAATACAATTTTCTTAAAATTGGCTTGACCGCTCTTCTATCTTCTGATTATCTGCTTGCGTGTGTTATCGTATCTAAAATAGGTTTAAGCAAGGCTGTCTAGATCGCGATCCCACCTGTGATCGTTTTTGTCTTTACAAGATCGAGATCGTAAGATCTTACCAATTTGTCATGTTTTGTAAACAAATGATAAACGAGTCAAATTATTTTCATTTCTACACAACATTAAAGATAAATTCATATAATATCCTCTTAAATATGTCAAAAATCAAATTTAAAACACCAAAGTAAAAGTAAAACACAATTTTTTGGATGACTTATAAATCATAAGCTTCAATTTTCCCTCTTATTTTGATATTTATGGGCTTATATAAGTTTATTATCATATGATAAACTAATATAAACCCATAAGTCTCAAAATAAGCAAGAAAATTAGGGCTTGTAAGATATAAGCCGAAATCAAATAAGCTCATAAACCCACATATAAGCAGAAATAAACACCCCCTATGTATAAACTATAATCAGGTCTAGAAAATGAAATGCCAATGGTTGACTTATTATACATTAGTAAAGCTCATTTGTAATTGGGCCTAAGCAAGTGAGATAGACTCAAAAGATAAAAAAAAAAATAGAAATAGGTGAACTCGGATCGCGTGACGATCTTACGAGTTTACGTGTGATCCCACGATCTTACATACGATCCTACCCAGATGATATCCTATGCCAATCTTACACGATCTTAGCTAGTAAACACGTAAGATCGTACGATTTTACGAGTTTACTCGCAATCTTGACAGCCTTGGGTTTAAGTTACCACAAAAACCCGTGCCAGTCTCTCAGACTGAAAACCTCCCTTCATGTTAGAATTAGGTTTAGCATAGGGTTAACATAGATTAGATAGATTAGAACTAATTTAGACAGCTAAAATACTGGTAGACTTAGGAATTAACACTCTCGCTCTTAGTGATCGACACTCTACTTACCAACGAATCTACAACTGATCGGGTACACTTCCCGTTAGTATTGTTTTTAGGTAAAGTCGGCAAAATATAAATGTAAAACTTGATAATAAATAATACCTACGCACAACGACACATCAACAGTAGAAGTCACGAATTCTCAATCGGACGTATGGATGATGTAAACTCCTCATCTTGAACAAGTATATATCGTTGTGTTTGTCTCTCATCCCTAATATCTTAACATACGATATATTGATTGTTTACTTCACACCCTTATACGAGCTTTCGACTTTAGTTTTCTGAAACCTAAAATAACTCTAAAGAACCGTATTCACTCCCCCTACCGTCTACATAGTTAAAAACAGTTAAATTCTAAAAGACACGACTCTTCATCAACAGACATGTTGGTTGGGTATTGGCGGGAAAATCAGTTTAAGTCCTTTAATAACGACTAATGAAAATCGCTTAGGTTTTAGAGTGTTGCCCCAAACCCCGCGAGGGGAGGCTTAACCCTAGACCCCATTAAGAGGCACTACCCCTTGACGTGGGGCGATGTCCCTTTGTATAACACCCCGTGTTTTAGGATAATGTACGACGTTAATAAAGTCACCATTTATTTTTAGTATTGTACGCGTTTGTTTTTAATGGAAATCGTTAAGTTAAATCGCGTAAACTAAAAATGATCAGTTAACGTAAACGGGCATCAAGCAATTTATTGTTTACGTCAAACAAGGGTTAAGCAATTATTTTGAGAATAATTATTAACGTTTCACAAGTTACTTTATCGGATACGTGAAAGTGTTTACGTTTCGCGATAAATGACAATTAGGTTTTCCCGGAACCCTAAAAATTAACGTACGCTTCAACAAATACCTACGTTTATATACAATGATCGAAGTTTATAAAACTTTATGCATATGTATATATATATACACGTCTCATAAGTATACACAAGATAACAAATACTTTACAAAATAACCAAGACATTACAAGGTATACTTTTATATAAAAACTACACTTTACATTTTATAAAACTTTACTTACACTTTCTTTTATAATTACACAAGTAAATACACAAATTATATAAAGGAAAATAAGCTAGGAACATCATCCCTTGATTTCATGGGATGATTCCCATTAGAAGGAACCAAGACATAAACCATTAAGTCCCTTGTTTCCCTCCCCCTTGGTCCCCTTGACCCACGGCACACACAACCCCCCCCCCCCCCCCCCTTGGACTTTCTAGTCAAAGTAAGCAACTAGCAAATATCTTATACCTTTTCCTATAAATACATGCACTCTTAAGTAAACTTTTCATACACTTTCACTTATAAAAATCACACTCTTTTCTCTCTTTCTCTCCATAAGGCCACGGCTCAAAAGCCATCCTTAAGCAAACCATACAAAATTTTTCTACAATCTATACAACCCTTTACACATCAATCCTAAGGCACACTAAAGTGTTTGCAAGCCTTGGATCATCATTTGCAAGTATTAAAGAAGAAAAGGGAAGATTAGGGTTTCAAACCTAATCTTGGGTTTATAAGCTTGTAAGCTTTGGTTTTGAGTCTAAACACGGGTTTAGCATTTATTTCTCATCTCATACATCATCCCTAAGGTCTTCCTAATTCCTTCAATGACTTTTTATTATTATGAATATTATGTGTAATAATGTTATTTATTGCAAATCACCACTTAGGAGGAACTTTTTAATATGTAAAAATGAGTTATCACTTAAGTTTATGAATTTATACACTTTATCACTCTGTCATATTGTCTATTATATCATGGAAATTGGATGTAAAAATTATGTTAACATAATGGTTTAATGTACAAACATTTGTATGTTAAAAATTAGGGTTTATAAAGTTAATGAAACAAGCTTTTTATAAATGAATACATTTGGATAATACAAGGGCTGTTTTAACTCGAATTTCATACAGTGGGTTTGACCTCATATAAAAATAATACGCCTCATGACGATTCCAAAATGATAAGAAACTCGAAAAAGCGATTTATAACGAAAAAGATACGTTAGTTACGAGTTTACGACAAGAAATACTTTTATAAAACTATTTTTATAAAATTTACTATTCATTACAGAAACATTATGTTTTTAAAAGCAATCTAATATAATGATAAAACTATTAATTACGAGATCGCGAACTCGAAAGAATCTGCTAAAATAACGGACCTAGAACTAATAAACTATAACGACATTGTACGATAATTAAAAGTTTATAAAAGTAATTTTATAAAACTATGAAACAGTAACCGTACTATTCATCAGGTGGAACCCAACTTTATAAAATATGATACAATCATTTAAATAACGAAGACGGCACGTCGAAGGAATCCACACTAAAAACGGATTTAAAAACGGCATAAGATATTACGATTACAATTGTTTAACGCTAATTAAAAAACCTAAAACGAGTAAGGAGCTGTTTGTGAACAGTAAAAACACTATTCATCACAGAAAATCAAAAACTTGAAAATGTAATATCTTGATCACTCGTCTTACTACGAAGACGTGGACGTAAAAGAAACCGCGAGCAAAAATCGTACTTAAAACGACAAAAACTAGGTCCTTTTTTATACAAAAAGATATATTTATAAACGTTTTTCACTTTATAAATATTGATTTTACCAAAACGATTAGGTCGGTGATTAATGCTATATAGAGATATTACGTAGATATCAAAGTGCTATAATACTAGGGAGTTTTCATAATGAGGGCCTCTTCGTATGGCTATCGACCGAGTTGTTGGATTTACTATTTAAAGTGTCCTAACTCCCGTACTCATGTCATGATGACCGCTTAAATATATGATAGCCGAACGATAGTACGATGTAACAACTATAGGATTATATAATGTTATTAATATAAGTACTCGGTACTTATACGACCTATATTGAATTAGGTTGCATTCGGGAATAATCGTGAAGCATTCCCACACTTGATATAATAAAACTATCAATCATCACTGCTCACATTGAGGAGGTTCATAGACTTCATACATAGCCCCACACATTTTACAATTTTACTGATTCACATTATTTATGGGGTGGAAACATGCTTTGTTTTACAAATTGGACGCAAGTATTGATTACATGTTTGCCTAAGTAGCGATAACCTATTCTGAGCCCATTATCATGAACTGTCATATTGCAAAGATGTATTTGGAGATACATTATGTGAGCTGCGAATGTTATTTAAATAATCATAGGGAAACGACCTCCACCCTTCGGGTGACTACAAACACCGGGAACGAACGTTATAGCCTGACAATCATGTGGATGTTTCGGGTTAAACATCGTATTCGGGCAGAGTATCAATATTTAGCGAACACACTTCGAGCTTCAGTGTCATGAGCTTAGTGTAAAAATGTAATCTGGTTTTGTGATATGTTTGTCATATGTTGTAACATCACAGGGAAATGTCATGGCGGGTCCTGTACTTTAAAATACATAAACCTATGTATTCACCAACATTATTTGTTGACGTTTTAAGCAAAGTTTTTCAGGAGTTCAATAAGCACAGGTGCCAAGGATGGCATTTGGGTTACGTTTTGGATTGGCACGCTTAAAGACGTTTATATCATAATTTGAGGAAATCTAATGTCATCTTTCGTAGATATAAATCTAAGGAACCAGGAAGCTATAAGCTTTTGTAATATGTCTTTAATTAAATCCAATTATCAATTTAAACGACTTTTTGGTGTCGTTCTTATATATAATCTTGTCTGTTGATCTTGAAGTAACACGCCCCGATCCTTATTACCTCTGCGACCCGCATTTGGGTGGTTTACACTTCATTGACCCCCTGCATCTTGTCGTATGGTCGGAAAACAATTACTTTATTGAAGTGAACTCAACTTCCCGTCACTTGTAACCGATGCAAATATAAAATTCAATTGATTTTATTAGATCACAATTACCTAAAATAGTAAATGATACTTAAATACCAACTTCTCCATCCGTCCCAAAATTATTGTCCACTATTCAATTTCGGGTTGTCACAAAATAACTGTCCACTTCAATAAAATAGATAGGAAATTTAGTTCGAGTTTACCATATTACCCTCACTTGAGGTTATTATTACAAACATTAAAGAAATTTATTTTAATTAGTTAAAAGTAAAACTATCATTCTATAAAATGTAAGAAAGAAAAAGCTGTAATGATTATGTTTTTTCAAACTGTGTTTTTTTCTGTGTACAATAATTTTGAGACGAAATTACTATATTACACATTCACGGACAAATCCACTGTCGTTTTGACAGTGGATCTACAGTGCTACAGTAACGGGCTCCCATTTTGGGCCAGCCTGATTTTGGTTTTTTTTTTTATAATTATTTTGTTTTTTTTTTAAATTTGTATGCACAAAGCAGGAGGGAAAAAAATATTACAAAAGTTCCGATTTATTCAGATAAAAAAATACCCGCGGAAACATCTTCGATACCTAATAACTTTAAAATAATCGATATGGTCACAAACGTACAACCCATTATATTAAAAAAAACCATATAGCAAAAAAAACAACACTTTAAACATAAGGCCCAACACATAAGCCATATAAAAAAATTATTACTAATATACACATTTGTCGACAAACTAGCCTAAAATTCGCATAAAATGTGGCCCAAAGTAAAAAAAAATAGCCCAAAATTAGCCTGAAATTTGGCCCAAAGTAAAAAAAATACAAAACGGTCCCTCAACTTTTAACTATTTACGATTTTCTTACACAAAAAATCCCGTAAAAAAATTAACAAAAAAAACACGTCAAGTTTTTATTGTTCACAACTTTTTTACATTCATCGGCCCAAAAAAAAGATATCGAACCGTCCTAAAAAAAATATTCGGGAAAAAATTAACCCGTCCCAACGCAAAAAAAAATTACCCGAATCATACAAAAAAAAGAAATATCCGGGAAAAAATTAGCAAAAAAAAAACCCCAAAAGTAGCATAAAATCTGGCCAAAAGTAAAAAAAAATACAAAACGGACCCTCACCTTTTAACTATTTACGATTTTCTTACACAAAAATTCCCGTAAAAAAATTTACAAAACCGTCCCAAAAAAAGAAAATATTCGGGAAAAAATTAGTCCGTCCCAACGCAAATTTTTTTTCCCCGAATCATACAAAAAAAGAAAATATTAAAAATTAGCCCCGCCATAACGCATCGCCAAAAAAAACCCCAGAAACGTAAAACAAATTATTTGGAAAAAAATTAGCGCCGCCGCAACGCGCGGGTTCTTTTGCTTGTTAGTATATATTCATTGTCAAACGCAGTCATCTTTTCATTAAAAGTTGGATAAATATTGATTATATGGAATTATCGTGTGCATATCGACTTGTCAAACATATCAACTTTTTGTTGAGAAAACCTCCCATATAGAGCTAAAAGTATACGGATGTGATATCTATGCATAACACAGCAACACAGCTTGTACATCAATCTAGACTAGAAAATTGTATATGTCGAAGATAAGTAGAGGCTATCACAATTTTAAAATCCTCTCATGCACTATATGGGCATGTTTGGTAGAGAGAAGGTAAAGAAAAGGAAATGACTTGGTTTCCTTTGTTTGGTTGACTAGAGAAAAAGGGACACGGGGAGATGGGAATTCTCGAGAATAGGATCCTTTGTAATTTAAATTCTCTTCATTTTGTGTGGAAATTTTATGGAAAAAAATTTCTCCATGTTTTTTTTAACTAATGAGAGAGGGGCCCATTTAAAGGAGAGAGGTATAAATACATTATGTCACGTGCAAGTCACATTCCATACAAAATCAAGATGTTCAAACCTAGCTCCAATTTCAATTCTAATATCTGCAGATCTACAATTGAGAATAGTTTCCATTGCTAATTTGATGATCTGCAATGATCTCAAAAGAAATAAATTGACACCATTGTGGGCTTTCAATCTTTTCTTCCCATTATAAATTATAGAAAACAAGTATCCGATTGAATCAACAAAACGAAATCTTCAATTTTTGGGTAAACACATTGTTATGTATTTTTGATGCTAAAATTTTCAAACTAGCCCTCCACTAAGGACAAGAAAGATATGAATATATGCGTGCATATTTTCGTTGTATAAAATTGTGAGAATTAACAAAATAAACAAAACAATGTTTAAAATGATGAATAGAAAAAACTAAAAATTAAGTTTTATTAATTTCTCATGTTAATTTCTCACTTGTTACCAAACAATGGAGTTACAAATGATTTCTCAATCAATTCCATTTCTCTAAATTCTATTCTCTACTTTATTTCTAATATCTGAAATTCTCTGTACCAAACGTGCCCTATTAGCTTAAGAGCCTTAGGTAATCTAACTATTATATAACAACAAAAAATGGAGCCACGTCATTTTTAACATTTTAACAACAACATAATAAAATACCCTTTTACTCATAACACCTCATAACACTACTTTTATGAGACCCAGCTTTTTTTTCTTTTCAATTTATTTTAAAAATTAAGTATTTCATTCAATTAATAAAAATAAAAATTACATTACTAAATAAAAAACATACGAAATTAAACAAACATGCGAAAAAAAAACATACGCCCTAACGACTAATCGCGGCGCAAATTATATTTGTCTTTGATTTGTTGTTTTTGCACGTTGATCCAATATGCATCGTCCTTCGACAAATCCTCTGTGTTAATAGCGAGAATTTTCATCTCTTCCAAATGCACGACCGAATGATCTTTCTCTTTATCGTCCTCGTAAGCCAACTCGGCGGCTTCCCGGTTGAGATGAAATTCGGTTGACATAATATCCCCGAATGAGTTTGACGAGTTATTTCCCCCGGTGCTCGTCGTGGTCTCGGATTTGCTTTTTTGGCAGGATGGGCTTTACCGGGGGGACGTGGTCTTGCATCTTCACCAAATAGCTCCTCGTGGCCACCCCCAGGGACGTTGACTTTTCCGATCCGGTTAGATCAACCAGCTCAACCAGCGAGGGCGCGTCCCATTTCGAATCGGTTTTCAAGATGTCTCATGTGTCTTCTTGAGTAAATGGTGTTGGAGTATGCTCGTGTCATAATAAATAATTATACGGCTAGACACATGCGAGCCAATGAGGTCACACACATATACACATAGGTAGCAGTTAATATATCGTATCTATTGTATTTACGGTATATGTATAACCTACGTAACCCGGGATCGACAACGGGCTTCTAATTACTAAGCTAGTACTTAGTTATTGGATTGGACCAAGCTAATTTGCAAGCCCATTAAGAGCCCTCATGTGGTCGGCCTTAAAGGGAAGGAGAACAAAGAATGGAAGTTTGAGGTGCTAAGTGTAACTATTGATTTGGTAACTCCTTATATGATATGGTCTTATGATGCGGTTGTCGTTAGACTTCAACAAGAAGTTTTACAACTCCCTAGGCAGTGCACCTAATCGTTGTAGTGTAGTATAGGCAAGACTCGGGGGTTGTTATCGTTCTCTAGGGGAATAGGTTGGGAAGGCTTGATCAAGATCTAACAGAGGTCTACGGGGTTGAAAGAAGATTCTTTTTGTATTTTTATATTTTTATGAAAGTAGTAAAATACCATTGGTTTGAGAGGTTGGTTTGTTTAACTAATTAAACTAAATATAATCTAAACTACTGGTGATAACTTTATGATAAAAAGATGTATTTACTTAATCATGTACTACGCCTTAGATTGTTTCTCCTAATCATGTTGCTTTGTCACACTTGTGATGATCTGTGTAAGTATTTCCTAAGTCATGAATGGATTACACGAACCCGTCGTCTATATAATATTCCGTTAAGGCAACGCACAAGTAAGGTAGTATGAAGAATATTACAAGGCCCCAAAGAGTATATTAAATGCAATTAAAATATTTTAAGAGGGATCAACCATATTAGGGGTAAGGTAGTATGAAGACTGTTACCGATGATATCCTTTCTACACACTCATGTTTCCCTAGACGTCTACGCCAATTTAATATCTTATGGCTAGTTTTCTAAAGCCTAACACGCACATCCATCACAAGAAGCAACATTAAAAGGATCTACAATCTAAGTTTTATACAATCATAAGTAAATACAAAGGAGGGTTTAGCCTACCATGTTATAAAGAAAGCAAGAACATAAATCAATCAAACAACACATAGACATATCGAATGATTAAAGATAAATAATAACTTGATTAAAACATGAATTAAGGTCAGTTACAATAGGTTTTTGAGGCCCTAAAGACGACCTAAAAGCTGCTAGAATGATTAGGGTTCGTCTCTCAAAAGTTATACAAAGTTACACACTAAAAACCCTAAAATCGGTTTTGTATATATAGGAAAAACGACGCGACGGCGTCGCTTTAAAGCCATGACGCCGTCGCCACGTCGATGGTTCTAGATCCACTTTAAGGCGGCTACGTTCTGACGCTATCACAAAATCCTCGATGTCGTCACTTTGAAAATCACAACGTCGTCGCTTTATACTCGCGACGCCGTCTCCACGTTCTGTATGCGTGGTTCTTCAAGATACTTGGTGTAGAGCCGTAGTCTTGTCCATTTCTTCTACAAATGAGCCCAAGTCATGTGTATTTCCTTTGAATGTCATCTAAGTGCTAAAAACCTGAAAACAAACGATTAGGCACATAATCTGGGCATATTTGCATGATTTAGGGGGTTAAATGACCCTGAAATAGTGTATAAAATGACACCTCATCAAATACCCCTACACTTGGGATTTGCTTATCCTCAAGTAAATGGGTTTTTCTACCTAGAAAATAGCAATATTAGGGGCATTTAACCAACTCTTTAAAAGCAGTTTACAACACAACCTTCTAGACCTCGCAATTAAAAGCACAAAAAGTATATACTAGCACCTCACATAAGTGTTTGGATTCTCTCTTTCTCTCGGGTGTATAATAAATTATAACAACTATGGGAAACAGAAAATTAACACTCATTGCCTGTCATAATATATAAATTACCATAGGCTTGGTAAAGGATCAAACATCCACCGCTAGGCGCAAGTACTAGTCATTACTATCAAAGAGGGCTTTTAAGGGTTGTGGGGTGTAGGTGTAAGATAACAAAAATGGAAACAAAAACGGATAGGATACATTTGGGGTGGCTTTTTGGGTGAATTTGGGGTGAAAGGGTTAGCTAATTATTTATAAGAATACACGCTGATTTGGGTTGCTAAGCCAAAGACTCAGACAAGATATACAAACTCTACAAAACTCTACATCAATCTCTTTATTTTTCTTTTCTTGAGTCTATGATAAACATAAACATAAGCAAATGGCAGCCCATACATTTTTTTGCTCTTTTATATATAATTTTTTTGTACACTTTTTCCCTGCCATCGCTTAAACATATAATACATCATGGGGGTTTATAAATAAACCTCTACACTTGAAATTTTACATAATCGATAATTACAATCTAACTAATGACCCGATTTGAGGTGGATCAACATAAAATGGAGCTTATTAAGCTCTATTGGGGGTAATAAATTACTTCTTCCCCAATTATTCATAAGATGAATACTACCATGAATCCTAATCGTCCCAAAACTGTATTTACAAGGATAAGGACTTAGCAACCGTGTACTCAAATAATTAACTTGGGTTAAAACAATAATTTACTAAAGGTGAGTACATACAACGTAGGCTAAGTCAATTTAGGTGTAACAATTGGTTCATGGGTGACAATGCTCTTCATTAATAGTCCGGCTTAACCAGAAAATTACGAGAACCGTGAAAAAGGATAGGCTCGGAGGGGTGTACTAGTGGTATCCTACACTAAAAATGAGTGCATGGCAAGGGTGTGAGATAGTTATATGATCGAGGTGACCATCATAACAATTACATGTTTTAAACATGGGTTAATCCTAGTGCCTCTTATCTAGCAAATCCTAGTTCTCACTATGTGGTCTCCGGATGCATCACAAAAACAAGTTCTAGAATTTAATACACTACTGGTACACTCATATAATTTTAAACCGATACCAATGCTCCAGAAAAGGCGACAAAGACTATACTTACACATCCGTAATGACGGAATAGACACATATGACTGCATTCGAACCTTAACACGAACAAGCTAAAGGTAAAATTATCTAGGGTATCAATGATGGATACCCGAATTCCTATAGATCTAAAGGTAAACCTCACATTTTTAGGGTGGAATTTGAGGGTTTTTGTGCTAGTCATATAAATTTCTATCCATGAGACGTTGTTAATACTCAGTTTTCGTCGGTATGTGTTATAATTTTTTTTAATTTTGGTTAAAAATACCGTTTATGCTATGTTTCAATATATTACCCATCATTTTAAGGACAAATCAAATGGCAATTAAAGGAATAGTTTCTAAGGCTTATTCCCCCCACACTTAAGTTGAATATTGTCCCTAAGGTTCTATAGAAGTACCCGTAAAACGAATAAAGGGAAAAGAAAACAAGTAAAAGAAACTAGTACTCCCCTGGTTTGCTCAATAATGGAGAAGAAACATGCGATAACTGGTTAAATCGTCCTCCAAGAATCATCCAATAAAACTTCCTAAGAACTTCCAAGCTTCTTCTCATCAAATACAACCTGTAAATCAAAGACAAAGACAACTACACCTGGCGTAAAATCGGCGGGATATGATATATACAACGAAACTTTAGGGTTGACTCTATAAAAGCAGTAAAGATAGGATGAGAGTGATGATGTAATCATAGGTTTCTGCAGGTTTACAAGAAAATTACAAATTTTAGATATTGCACAATATATTTTTCAAAAATAATTGAAAAATGTCGAATCTTCACATGTCTGGTGGAGCGACGACGTCAGGATAAATCCTGACGCCGTCTCCACCCACTGTGAAGATTTCTTGTTTGTTTTTCTTGAAAAATTTCCTGCACGCAATTTTATTAGTTATATCCTGTGTAAAATACTGCATAAAACCTGGGATTAATCATTACAATCATCTGACTCGAACCTGACGTGAATTAATCTAAATAATTTATTTTGAATGTTTAAATTGGTTCTTATAAACCGGATATTTTCTCCTATACTTATTTTATGCAAAATACTTTTGATTGCAAATAAGTCGAAATTACAAACAAAACAAAGCATGATTACAAAATAATTCAAACATAAAAAAGAATAAACGATAAAGAACTAAAACACAAGACACTCCTAAATGCGAGAAAATAAAATATTGGGTTGCCTCCCAAAAAGCGCTTTTCTTTATTTACGAGTCTTGTAGTTAGACTCGAAGTTACATGTCCTTACGTGACTTCTCCTTCATCAGCAATTCCAGTCGCATATTCGGGTCCAAGCTCTAAACATTCTTTGTAAAACCCTAATATTTTGCTTATCATGTATTCCATCCATTCCTTCATGCTTTAGTTTACTTGGTATTCGGGACCTAGGTTTAGGCAATTCTTGTACATTATCTTATTCTTCTCATAGGGATGCCTAAGTACGCTCATCAAATCTCGTTGGCTAAGTTCTAACAGTAGTGGGATCTTACTCCAATTAAAGTTCCTGAGCCTAGGTATTGTACGAGGCATCCTAAATATGTAGGTGTCAAAGATCTTAGTGAATGAGACCAATCCCTTAGCAAAGTCATATTTAACCTTAGCGACTTTTCTAAAGGGTGTCCATCAAGACTTCTGCCATATAACTTACGATAAATTCTCCTATATCCTTTAACACCACAAAATCTGTGGTATAGGTGAAACTCCCGACAAACACGTAAACATCCCTAACGATGGCAACTAGGTTCTTTCCCCTGCCCTCTAGTCCTTGTACCATTATTGTGTTACAGGCTTTACACGAGATAATATTCATTGGTAGAAATGGGTCGAGATAGGCAGTAAACTTCCTAAAGCCAATCATGCATTGGAATGATAGGTCATCCTCGTCAAAACTATTAGTTAATCTTTCTCGACATAGTACTCCAGCATTCTCATACTCACTTAACTCATTAAGAACTTCAGCGTCATCCGAATCATTATCTGAATGAGGAAAAGGAGAAACAAGGGGTGTATCCACCGATTCATCATCGGACTCATGGTTATTCATATCAGTCTCCTTGGGTTGGTTGGCGAAGCTGTTAAGAAATTTTTCAATACTCTCTAGTCAAGAGTCAAGAAATGCCGAAATTGCATGCAGCTCATGGAGTTCTCGGACAATTTTTGAGCGTAGTGTAGCTGGTAGGACTGGTCGATTATTGGTCGGTGGTGGATTCGCGTTCTCCATAATAAAGAATAGAATAGTCAATGGAAATTGCTAACAAACACACAAAGAAAAGATAGACTACAAGAAAGCTAATATACTGAAAATAAAGATCTCACTTAATACGAATCAAGCAAGTAGACCTAAGTTAAACAATGGTCAAAACCTAACTATTCCCCACGTTGCGGAGCCAAAAACTTGATGCGGTTGGCGTTAGACTTTAATAAGAAGTTTTACAACTCCCTAGACAGTGCACCTAATCGTTGTAGTGTAGTATCGACAAGACTCGAGGGTTGTTATCGTTCTCTAGGGGAATAGCTTAGGAAGGCTCGATCAAGATCTAACAGAGGTCTACGGGGTTAAGAGAAGTTTCTTTTTGTATTTTTATTTTATATAAAGCAGGAAAAATCATGGTTTTAAGAGGTTGGTTTGTTTTATCTAATTAAAATAATTATATATCTAAACTACTGGTGATAACTTTATGATAAAAATATGTATTTACTTAATCATGTACTACTCCTTAGATTGCTTCTCTTAATCCTATTGCTTTGTCACACTTGTGATGATCTGTGTAAGTATTCCCTAAGTCATGAATGAATTACACGAACCCGTCATCTATTTATTATTTCGTTAAGGCAATGCACAAGTAAGGTAGTATAAAGACTATTACAAGGCCCCTAAGAGTATATTAAATGCAATTGAAATATCTTAAGAGGGATCAACCATATTAGGGGTAAAATAGTATGAAGACTGTTACCGATAGTATCCTTTCTACACACTTGCATTTCCTTAGACGTCTATACCAATTTAATATCTTATGGCTAGTTTTCTAAAGCCTAACGCGTAGATCCATCACAAGAAGCAACATTAAAAGGATCTAAACTCTAAGTTTCATACAATCATAAGTAAATACAAAGGAGGGTTTATCCTAGCATGTTATAAAGAAAGAAAGAACATAAATCAATCAAACAACATATAGACATATTGAATTATTAAAGATAAACAATATTACTTGATTAAAACATGGATTACAAGTAGTTAGAATAGGGATTTAAGGCCCTAAAGAAGACCTAAAAGCTGCTAGAATGATTAGGGTTCGTCTCCCAAAAGTTATACAAAGTTACACACCAAAAACCCTAAAATCAGATTTGTATATATAGGAAAAATGATGCGACGGTGTTGCTTTAAATCCATGACACCGTCGCCACATTGATGGTTCTAGATCAACTTTAAGGCGGCTAAGTTCTGACGCCGTCACAAAATCCTCAACGCCGTCACTTTGAAAATCACAATGCCGTCGCTTTATACTGGCGACGCCATCTCCATGCTCTATATGCATGGTTCTTCAAGATACTTAGTGTAGAGCCGTAGTCTTGTCTGTTTCTTTTCCAGATGAGCCCAAGTCACGTGTATTTCCTCCAAATGCCAACTAAGTGCTAAAAACCTGAAAACAAACGATTAAGCACATAATCTGGGCATATTTTCATGATTTAGGGGGTTAAATGACCCTAGAATAGTGTATAAAATGACACCTCATCATGCTTCCAAACACTTTAAAGTAATCAAGAGTAGGTTTCCTAACTCTTAAGAGTTCATAAGGTGTTTTTCCTAGTAAGGTTCTAATTAGGATTCGGTTTATGATGTATGTTGAAGTATCTACGGAGTTACACCAAAACTTTTATAGTAATGATTGTTTATTCAAGATGGTTCTACTCATTTCTTGTAGTGTCCTATTTTTCCTTTCTACCACACCATTTGATTTTGGAGTGCATGGAGCCGAGAAGTTATGTGTAATACTATTGGCATTACAAAACTCTCCAAATTGCACTTCATTATCAAATTCCCTATTGTGGTCCATCCTAATTGACACTATAAAACATCATAATTGTTTATGTATTTTCTTACTAAATATTTCAAATTGTTCAAAGGCTTCATTTTTAGCTCTAAGGAATCTTGTCCATGTATACCTAGAATAGTCGTCTATTATTACTAAGTTGTAGAGGTTTCCTTCGTAACTCTGTACGATGGATGGACCAGAGAGATCCATATGGAGATGTTCTAAGGATGTAGTCGTTGAGACTACATTCTTAGCTTTGTGGCTAGAGTGAGCTTGTTTTCTAATTTTGCAAGCATCACAAAAGTGTTGATCAAACTTAAGCTTAGGTAAGTTCCTAACTAATTCCTTAGATGCTAACGATTGAATGAGATGCATATTAGCGTGACCTAACCTCCTATGCTACAAAGTGGAGTTTTCATCAATCGTTGCAAGACAAATTTTGTCTACAGGCTTAGTTCCTAATTTCATCACATATAAGCCCTTATTCCTTATACCTCTACCTATGACTTTACCGTCCTTAACAATTTTACTATCATTCTCAGAAAATATAACTTTACACTTACTATTACATATTTGACCTACACTTAGCAAGTTAAATCCTAAATTATCTAAATGCTCTACATTAGCAATTTTACGTGAGCCATGAGAGATTGTACCTTTGCCAATGATGTTACCACGTAGATTGCTACCAAAAATGATGTTACCTCCATTGTATGCCTTGTAGGTGGAGAAGAGCTTTTGGTTGCCCGTCATGTGTTTAGAGCATCCACTATATTTTATCTACTCATTGGGTTCCAAATCAACTCCAAGGCATATCTCACTAGATACTTGAGCCACGAGACATGTTTTGTCTTTAGCCTTTTCATCATCTTCCTTACCGCTATCACTCCAAGAACCTCTAACGAATGCTCTTTGGTTATTTTCCTTTGGTGGTTTCAGACATTTTTGATAAGATGATTTGGATCACCACATCTAAAACATTTCCTATCACTTTTGCCATTCTTATCATCTCGACTTCTTTGAAACTTATTTTTATCATTCCGTGGTTGTCTTACGAATCTTCCTCTTCTCTTGAAGAACTTCTTGAAGTCTCTAACCGCTATTGTGTATTCTTCGTCTTCACTACCGGAAGTCGAACATTCTTCATCACTAGATTCTTTCTTAGCCTATAAAGCAAGAGATTTTATTTCTCCCTTAGCTTTGACTATTTCATAATCTTTCTTGATGATCATCTCATGAACTTTTAGGTTCCCGATGAATTCATTAAGAGATAGTGATGTCAAGTCTTTTGACTATTTCGCCATGACCTTTGCTCTCCATTTAGGATGTAGAGCCCTAAGAAACTTCCTAACATAGTTTTTGTTAGAATAACCTTCATCAAGCGCTTTTAGACTACTAATGATAGTATTAAATCTAGCAAAAGCACTATCTACAGATTCGTCTTCAAAAATAATGAATTATTTATATTGTTGTACCAAATGGTCAATCTTGTTATCTTTGACTTGGTTATTACCGTGATGGGTGATTAACAAAGTTTTCCAAATTTCTTTTGTCGTATTATACATGAAAATTCATTTATATTATTCTCTAGGCAAAGCATTGTAAATAACTATTTTAGCTTCGTTATCTTTCGCATGTTTTTTCTTATGTTCATCACTTTGTTTTTCAAAAGGGACAATCTCATCTAGTTTGGTTTCCGGATTATTTTCAATGGGTTTAAAATCACCGTTGGTAATAACATGCCAAATATAAAAGTCTTTTGATTTTACATACATTTTGAATCTATTTTCCAATAGATAAAACTACCGCTTTTGAAAAGTGGTGGTCTTTGCATAGATTTCCCTTCTAGATATTTGTCTGAATCCATAGATCGATCCAATCTTTAAAATACAATATATTTTAAAAATCTCGAGTAACCAATTATGGAAACTAGAAGCGGAAGGGTTGAATAGTTTACCGGTTAATCATTGTTTTAAAATTTTGCTTATAAATTTTATAGATTCGAGTATATGTTCAATCAATCAACAATTTGAACCAATAATATATCTAACTAGTTACAGTCACAATACTAACAATAAATAAGAAACGTAAACAATATAAAGAAAGTAAAGGATAGAACGATCAAACCAAGACACCAAAATTCATAGTGGTTCGGCTACGAAGCTCCACTTCGCCCTATTCTATTCCTCGAGTATTCGACTCGAGATTTCACTATGTCAACAAGCTCCCTTTAGGCGGAAAAACCTATTTACACGTTGCTTAAGTTGTTTTCCGACACTAAGCTAAATTCCGAGTCCTAATCTTAGCTAAAACCAATCTACCACTTCACCAATGTAATTTAAGGACTAAAATACTAACCAACACACAATCTACACAATCAGATTTATACACTATTTGGTTTTACACACAAACACAAGATCAAGAAAATAGAGGTTTGGATCCTAGAAGAAAAGAGGAGAAATCGCTAATCTATAACACTTCGTTTCTTGGCGAATACAAGTGTTCTTCTTTTCCACTTGATAGAGGAAGGAAGAAGGTAGAAGATAAGATTGGATCACTTGAAACAAGATTAAACTATGTTAGTGATCAAGAGATTTAGAAAGAGAAAGAAGGTTTTAGAAAGGGAAAGATATCAGAAAAATTCATGCAAAGAGGTATGAAAAACTGCAAGGAATCGTGCATTATTTATAGTCAAGAAAAACCAATGTCTCCTGTGAGCGGTCCAGGCGGTCCCATATATATCTGGGGGCCGTCCTGCCTATCAGGGGGCCGCCCCTATGTAGATGCTCCCTTTTTTGTCTTTTAGTAGGGAAGGTTAAATCTGGTGTAGAACCTTCCATTTGGGGGGGGAGCCATATTTAAATTTTTATAATTAAATAAAATATTTCTTTTATAAATAAAAATATTTTGTATGTTTTTATTTTTGTAAAAATACTTTTGTAGAAATGTAATGGTTAAGAAAAAAAGTTTTCTTGATCACTAATCATGTTTAATGATTTGTTTATTCATACCTTAAGTGATTTACATTGAAATGGAAATTTACGATTAATAATGCGTAAACGTTTATTTTTATCGTAGACGTGTTTACATTTTGTCATCTTCAAAACGTATCGGAGACAAAAAAAATATAAATAACATTTTTAGGCATTATTTGTATTAACACATGTGACCTACTTTGGGAAACCCTCCCCCTTTCTTTCCTCATACACGGCTAAACACAAGGACCAACACACACTATGCCAATTTTGATCACCTAGCTTGTAAAAGCATAAGATTCCCTTTCTCATTTGCTACTTATAGCCAAAACATTACCTAACACTTTGTTAGCCTTAAAAAATATGCTGACTAATACGGAATTACATTAGTTTATTAAAAAATGTGTTGTTTGATTGATTTATTTTTATCGTAGACGTGTTTACAGTTTGTCATCTTCAAAACGTAGAAGAGTCAAAAAATATAAATAACGTTTTAGGCATTATTTGTATTAACACATGTGACCTACTTTAGGAAACCCTCCCCCTTTCTTTCCTCATACACATCTAAACACAAGGACTGACACATACTATGTCGATTTTGATCACCTAGCTTGTAAAGGCATGAGATACCCTTTCTCATTTGCTACTTATAACCAAAACATTACCCAACACTTTGTTAGCCTTAAAAATATGTTGACTAATACGGTATTACATTAGTTTATTATAGCCGTGTTGAATAAGGACTAGTAACGTCAAGTTAGTATAGTTAGAAGACACAAGGGCTATAAATACCTCCTCCATACTTCTATGGAGGGGTGAGGATTCATTTTGTATCATATCTTAAGGTGTGTGTGTGTGTGTGTTTCTCTCCTCCCACCACACACACATCTTCCCTTTTCTCTCTATCTATCTAATATGGAAACTTATTACTTTTATCCTCCTCGACCTCCGGATCGTTAGTTTTAGGCTGAATCTTTATGGGTAACAATTGGTACCAGAGCCTAGGAGGATTTTGTGTTTGTAGTTTGCTTATTTTGGGATGATTCGTGGCTTATTTTTAAGCATATAGGCCACGACTTCTTTTGGTGTGAGCTTATTTCATCAAAAAGCTTGCTACTTTCTTATCTACAATCTTTTTGTGATAACTTTGTGGTAAACTTAAGCCAAAAACAACAGCTTATTTAAAAAAATTGTGGTTTTTGCTTATTTTTGAAAAACGTCACTTATGATACATTTTTTGATTATTCATGCTTATTTGTTATTGTTTTGGATCATCTATTTGTACTTTCATCATCTACATGCTTATTAGAAGTTTATTCAACTAACAAATAGCTTATTTGAACACGAAAAATCTAGGTTGGAGTTTGAAGATTAGCGGAATGTGTTTGAAGTTTAGCGGTTTATGACATGAAGATTAGCAGTTTGTGTAAAGTCATGAAGATTAGAGGTTTGTACAAAAAGTGGAATGTTCAATAGCGGAATGTGCACAATCGTAGAATGTGCAATAGCGGAATGCGCATAATCGCAGAATGTGGCAAATAGCGAAATGTGCAAATTGCGGAATGTGACAAATAGCAGAATGTGCAAATCGTGGAATGTGCAATAGCGGAATGTGCACAATCGCGGAATGTGACAATAGCGAAATGCGCAGATCACGGAATATGCAAGCTTCTAATAGCGGTTTGTGTACATTACTTGGTCACGGTTTATGTCAGTTTATGGGTTGCGGTTTGTGTAAATTAGTCGCGGTTTATGTCAGTTTATTGGAGGCGGTTTATGTAAACTGGTAGCGGTTTATGTCACTTTTGATAGCGGTTTGTATTTACAGGGGTTAATTTCATAGCGGTTTATGACATCTTTAGGAAAAGAAACCAAGGCAAAAATTTTCAAAAACCCCTACGAAATATGTCTATCACAAACACCAAAGCAAAACACAATACTTAATCCTAAAACGATCATTAAAGATTCACTTACACGACAAACGGCTTCAGATATGGATTAAAATGACAAGTGATCATGAAGTTTATCTTGTATCCCTTATTTGAGATTGAAGTGGGTTTCACAAAGGTGTCTACTTATTTCATCATCCAGACTTCCTTCTACTTTCTACCCCTTTTCTTCAAACCTAATCTATAGATTCATTATCTAGTTATACCCGATGTATGGAGTAACATTGTAGTACTCACAGGTTATAGCTATCACTTAAAGGAGTTACGTTATAGTACTCAGTGTCACACGCAGATGCAGATGTAGATAATTTCAAGAGGTGTTGTACTTCTTATACTTTTAGAATTGGGTATAGGGTACTTAGAGGTTTGCTTCTGCACCGCTCTTCAATCAACAACAGTGCAAGCTTAAGTAACAAATTTGGGTGATGTTACTTCATTTTCAAGTTTGGTATATCAGGTTTACTTCACCATATGGTCACAGTAATAGCCGACAGAATACGAGGTTGGTAAGTTAGCCAGAAAGTTTAAAGGTTGAGATCTAATCAGAAATTCTCACGAATATTATTATGCTATTCCAAGACAATGGTACTTCACAGTCTAAGCAAAATTTTCAAAGTTCTTCAGCGACAATTCATAACTTTTCAAGATTTGTGCTTATGACAAGAACTTCTCGAGTATATGGTTGTACACGACAATGATGCTTTTGAGAGTTTAAAACTGTCATGGGGAAAATTTATACGTTGATGTTACCAGATTAACTTCCAGGCAGAAGTAGTGCATACTACTTCACTTACTATGGTTTGTGAAGTATTCTACATACGTGAGAAGAATTGTTGTTGATTTCCCGCATGTACCCCCTAACGAATATTCACCAAGACCCAATGACAAGTAGTAGGAGCATTTGGTGTGGTTGTTCTTCTACAAATTCCATTGTGCACGTCAATGAAAAATAGAAGATTGTTTTAACTACATCAAAGTTTCAAAATCTGCTCAAGATAGGGATGTTGGTTTGGGGGAAGCTGATCCAAAAACTTCATCAAAAAGGAGTTTATGAAGAAAGCTTTTCAAGACATGCTACATAAATTAGGGGGAAGTTAATCCAACTCATGCATACTACAATGGTTGTAGAACAAGTAAAGACAATGAAGATCCAAGATGGAGTATAAGTTTCGAGACCATAAGAACTCATAAGACATCTTCAGCTTTGGAAGCGCTTGGGAAGACATTATTTATGTTGTATTTGTACTTGATAGGAACATTGTAAGTAATTCCGTAAGTCCACATATTGGGAGAAGATTTTTAGCCTTAAAATATATTGACTAATACGGTATTACATTAGTTTATTATAGCCGTGTCGAATAAGGACTAGTAACGCCAAGTTAGTATAGTTAGAAGACACAAGGGCTATAAATACCCCCTCCATACTTCCATGGAGGGGTGAGGATTCATTTGGTAACATCTCTCAAGGTGTGTGTATGTGTGTGTTTCTTTCCTCCTACCACACACACATCTTCCTTTTTCTCTCTATCAATCTAATATGGCAACTTATTTCTTTTATCATCCCCGACCTCCGGATCATTAGTTTTAGGCTGAATCTTTATGGGTAACACACTTCATAATCCTTAAAACACAAACCAAAAATACTCTTTCTTTCTCTCTTGTGTGCTCGCCAGCCAAGCAAAGGAAAGGGGCAAGAAAAATTCAAGTTAGTTAAGTATTTGCAAATATAGTTAAGGGTTGGTTATAATTAAAGATTTCTTGGTTGGGTTATTAGTTATAAACTTTGCTAAGCCTCATCATCCATATTTCTAAGGTTCCATAATCTTATCTTATACTTTCAATTTCATATATCTTGTATTTTCATCTCATTTACTTATTTATATCACCAACTAGTTTGCATTTTCAAAGGTTTTCTAAAAAGAACAAGTAAATTCATAGAAATGAAATTTTATAAAGAGTTATAAAAATATATAATAAAACATGTACATACTCTTATACTATTTATTTTAGTCATCTTATTAATTTACATGTTGAAGTATTGGCTTTGTTGTAAAAATGGTAAACTGTAAACTTAAACAAGTAAAGTTGTACACTTTGTTCTTATTCTTAAATTTTGTGTTGTTATTGATAAATTTATGGAAGGGACTAGGTTAATATGGATTTGTTGTTGTGATGATTGATTGTGAAAATTGGTAGAAGGGACTAGGTTAGTATAGATTTTCATGTTGTGGGTGGATTTAAGTAGTAGAGAAAAAAATATTCAGTTGTTGTCCGGATTTTCCTCTAATTATTTTGGATAGTAAATTGAGCTTTGAATAGCCGAGGCCTTGAAAATATGATATTACATCTTCATACGAATGCGTGGATATAAAAAACATAAAAATCAGACTTAAAACAATTGAGATATGACGAAAAGAAGTTTAGTAATTTTTCCAGCAAAAACTGCTTTCGTGTACATTCTGTCCAATTTCTAAAATCGTGTTTTTGACCCATTTCAGGTCCGAGTCGGGTGAAACTTAAAAGAGAAAGCTTGTAGATTATGATTTTCGGTTGAAACTTCGCTTTTGTTCGACCCGTGAATCATTATAACGAAGGAGTTATGCCCTTTTAAAGTCGAACTATTTTCTGAAAATTTAATAAAGTTCATGCATGTATTTTTATGAATATAGTGTGCTGTTTGGATATTAAAAAGGTGTTTTCGAGCGTTTTCGAGCTCGTTTGAGCTATAAAAACCCTAAGAAATATTATAGTATAACTTATATATTATTTATATGAGTCGTAAACCTTTAAAAATATTATTTAGAAAGCGAGATAGAATTTATTATATTGGTTACTTAAAAATAATAGTAAGGTATATAATGACGGATAAAAATGACGAATTTGACGTAAACATTATTTTGACTTACAAAACTAAAACGCAAACTATTAGGTTGTGATATAATGTTATAAAAAGGTATTGCATCATTTTATTCACTTGCATGATTCTAAAGATACCCATATTTAATTAGGTTGCATTCAGACTAGTTGTGACGTTTTCCCTTGATTGATTTTCCCAATTCAATACATTTCGCTTTAACTATTTACAATTGTTTTATAAATCTCGGGGTGAGATACATTGCTTTGTTTTATACTTATGAACACAAGTACTTTTCCTTTAAATGATTACGATTAGGCCTAAGTAGCGATAATCTATTATGCCCCAAATATCATGAACCGCTATTTACTTTAAGTAAGCGCGAGTGTTATAAATAGATCTATTGTGATTGACATCCCCGTTCGGGTAAGTTAAGCGCTTACTAGTTTCGGAGGACCGGACTAATTGACGTATACCATGTCAGATTTTGGATGTTGTGGATTGAACACATGCGTGGGTATTTTTATTCATATATTTGTTTACATGCAAACGGTGTTGTAGCTTCGGTATCATGAGCTTAGGAATTCGTAATTACGTTTTGTGGCGTTGTAATCATACAACAGCCTTGCCACGCCAAATCTTGCGATCCACTTTTATTATTAATTTAAACCTATAAACTCACCAACTTTATGTTGACATTTTTAATCATGTATTTCTCAGGTATAACTCGTATGGCATATATGAAGTGCATTGGAGTCCGCATTCATCAAGACTATTTTTAATGGATTTTCTCTTGCACTAAATTATCCTCTTTGTATTAAAAATTATGATTTTCTTGTGATGCAAACTCATGGGACCAATTGTTAAAAGCTTATTTATTTCAAATGTATCAATGAGGATATCTTTTAAATGACTCATATAGAGGTCGTTCTCTTACATCTTATGCTTATGTATTATGAAATAAAGCCCCCGGTTACCATTTCTCTGTCACATATTTTGGGGGTGTTACACAAAAAAATTTAAGTGATTTGTAAAGCATAAAATAGAAAATATCAGGAAGTCTAAAACCAAACAAAATCAAAATAGAATAAACATTAGCTATCTGGATGCATCGGTAACCACAGTTGTATTTCCTTATTTTGGCTTTGTTTATTCCTTGATATACTCATCAAAGTCATTCAAACTGTATTTGCCACTACATGTACTCCTTTTCTCAATTAGAATCATCATTCAATGATGACTGCATATAATCATGTTGGAAAAAAGAAATTAATTACAAGTGTATATTGTAAATGGAGTTGGGGGACATGCAAAATAGACAAAAGATTACATTGTATTGCCTTGATAAAATTGATAAAGGTTACAAGAAAATACATAACCTTTTCTTAGCTTAGAGACTAAGCTAGGTTAATACTAATGGGCCTTAAACCCATACTACTAATTCTAACATCCCCCGTCGAGCTAGAGCATAAATATTGATAATTCTCAGCTTGTTACAAATAAAAAACACAAAACAATAAACAAAAGTCTCCTAGAAGCAATAATCTAGATCTTCAACGATTGCAAAACTAATAGACCTCACTTGGGATCAAGCTAAAATACGAAGCAACCAAAAGGTCTCAACTAACCTGAATTTTCAAAAGACAAAGCTACCTGTGACAATCTCAGCTAACCAAAAATCCCAAAAACAAAGCAATCTTAATTCAGGTCTCAATTAATCAAAAACTCCAAAAGAAACGAAGCAACATGTGGCTGGTAGGTCTCAACCAACTACCAATACATAAAACGAAGCAACCTAAAACAACGATGTCGAAACATGTCACAACATACAAAAAGAAAAAGCAACCTGAAACTGAAACTCAGAACAAAACATGCCTTAACTCTAATGTAGAAATGAAGCAACCTCGAACTAGACAGGTCTCAACTCAAATGAAGAAACAAAGCAACCTAAACTAGACGGGTCTTAACTAACGAAAAGTAAATCAGCAACCAAATAAAGCTAAAACTCAACGAAAAATCGATCTCATCCGACCGAACACTAAATCTTCAATATTCAAAATCCAAAATCATAATCCGAAATTAGGAACAATAACAATCTTAAAATTATTCATATCCAACAAAAAAATGAATTAAGTAAACTGAATTCTAGTTTAACTAATCAGAATTAAGCAAAAAAATTTGGATCCCCAAATCAAAGATTTACAAGATTAAAATCATCTCAATCACCATAAGCAATAATCAGAACCTATAAAAATATTAACGTATATCATCCTTCAAATAAGAACCAGAACCAAAGAAACCTAACAAAGTTGAAACAAAAAGACTTGTTGGACCCCTTATATGGAGACTATATCGAATTAAAAAATCTAAATAAGCCATTAGAACTTAGTAGAAATCAAGTTGATGATTTGAAGCCCACCATTGAGGAAGGTGAAGTTGTTAATGAGCCTATAATTGATGTAGTCAAGACTAGAAATGATAATAATATGGTTAACATAATTAATGGATACCCTAGTTATTGTGACTTTTATAGAAAGATCCATATTGACTATGCTTACAACTTACAGTTTTTGTTGGGTTTATAGATTTGATGATTACAAAACTACATGTGCTTATATGAAGACAAATGGAACAGAAGAGTTTAATGTGACACTTTGGTATTCTACATATGGAAGAATTAAAAGCTAGAAGATTTCCATGAAGATATGCATTGAAAAGTCAAAGAATATCAAAGATAGCTTCTTTAGTACTCTAGGTTTTCTTGTAAACCCTATATATAAAGGGTATATGGCATCTGTTATTAGTATCCAGAAATATAGATCTCTCCCAATGAGAGTCTAGACACACCAAAGAAAGCGTGTGTATTAGTTAGTTAGCTAGTTAATTAGTTAATAGTTTATTAGTTAGATAGTGTAGCCTTAAGAATCGTTTGGTGCTGTGAATGAAAGAAAACCTTGTTAAACATCATTGTTTGTATTATTGTTATTCCGCTGCATTATTGTTAGTATTTGATGTTTCTATTATCCTAGATGAGTCTTAATAATGATCTAAGGGGTCGTAACATACTTTATAATTGGTATTAGAGCCTCGTGGATCTCGATCTAGGATACTATAAGGTTTTGGTGACGAGTTTAGAAGAAAAGAAGGAAAGAAGATTGTATTAGCAGTTTGGAGTACAAGATGGCGTCAACATCAGGTTTATTCTTTGTTATAATACTGTTAGTATCATCAAATATCGAACAACACACAGTTTTTTGATCTTGTACAACATACACAAAAGGAAGTTAATACTATTGTGGTTATTAGTACTGATAGGGTTAGCAGTTACTACTATTGGACTTAAACCAAGGTTTGTGCTGCTCATATATTTTTAATACTGCCAATAGAAGGATTTACTACTGTTGGTTGCTACTGATTGGTTTAAGGGGAAGATAATAGATTGATTTGGTTTAAATGTTCTTAAACGTTTTAAAGGCTCATATTTATGGATTAATTGATTACAAAGAAGATTGTTTATCACCTATTTGAAGTTGAAGTGGAATTATTTGGGTTTGTGTTCTTATCATATGTCAAATGGCTTACAACATTTGGAGGGAACTTGTTCGTGCTTACAATGATTTCTCTTATGGTGCTCAATGCGCACATTTGCTATCACTTTAGTTATGTGTCTCATAGAAGATGAGGATTTTTGTCAAGAGGTTGCGATCTACTTATATTTCATAGATTTATTTATAAGTTTGGAGTCACGTGGATAGTACAAGACATAAGACACAAGTTTGGGTTATTCTACTTCAGCATCGAGTTTGTTATACTTAGTTTTCTTCATCAGTAATCATTACAAAGAGCCTACATAATTTGAAGATTCAAGAGATGGTTAACATATGGGTTTCAGGGGAAGCTTATTGACGAAATGTTTAATCATCAGGTTATGTTCATGCACCACTTGAGATGAAGTGTTTTCTTACTACTACTAGTCATTTATTACTACTGCTAGTTTATGTTTCTACTAATCAGAGTCATTTTTTGTATTATGCTTCAAGGCGGGTATTTTGAGTATTAAAAGGATGGATTAGTAGTTGTGGTATATGGTTTGTAACTGTTATGATCCAAGTTGCATATCTACAGAAGACCCCTATTCGATGATTACAAAAAGGGAAGAAGATTACAGGTTCATTGATTGCAGCTTATTTTGTGTGGTGGCATGTTCAAGAAGATCTTAAGTCAAAGGGAAGCATTGAAGATTGTTTCATTCATGGAGATAGTTTTGTAATATCAAATAGGGGAATATTGTTGGGTTTATAGATTTGATGATTACAAAACTACATGTGCTTATATGAAGACAAATGGAACAAAAGGGCTTAATGTGACACTTTGGTATTCTGCATATAGAAGAATTAAAAGATGGAAGATTTCTAGGAAGATATGCATTGAAAAGTCAAAGAATATCAAAGATAGCTTCCTTAGTACTCTAGGTTTTCTTGTAAACCCTATATATAAAGGGTATAGGGCATCTGGTATTAGTATCCAAAAATATAGATCTCTCCCAATGAGAGTCTAGACACCCTAAAGAAAGCGTGTGTATTAGTTAGTTAGCTAGTTAATTAGTTAATAGTTTATTAGTTAGATAGTGTAGCCTCAAGAATCGTTTGGGGCTGTGAATGAAAGAAAACCTTCTTAAACATCATTGTTTGTATTATTGTTATTCCGCTGCATTATTGTTAGTCTTTTATGTTTCTATTATCCTAGATGAGTCTTAATAACAATTTAAGGGGTCAAAACAGACTTCACAGTTTTCGTGCATAATAGGTTTTGAGCATATGAACGCTAATTTTTTCCTAATTTTGTCTATTAATGAGATGTCTAAAAAGTTCTATAACTCGATAATGAAAGACAAAGTTGAATACAATGGGAGAAATGTATTAGGAACCTTTATGAATGCACCTATTTTTGTTGGAAACTTTTTTGTTGTAACTAATTTTACAGTTGTGGAAAATATGGATGCTTACCGTGATGAAGGAATAGGAGAATTTATTGTTGGAGAACCATTTTGCAAAGCTTCGTGTGTGGAAGCAAGAAGGTTTGATGGAATGATTACCATTTTTAATAGTAATGATAGCGTAACTTATCAAATGGTGCGATCACATCTGTTGATCCCTTCTTGACAGATCTTACTTAACTTGTTAAAGCTTAGTTATATTGGATAGATCCAAGACAACTATAGTAAAAACTAAGATTGAGAATATTACAAACTCTGTGGAATCTAGTTTCCAATACTAAAAAGAACAATGAAACAGTAAAACAAGATCTTTACTAAACTTTCAATATATTAAATACCATTTTAAGTTACAAAATAGCTATGAATACTAACTATAATTGCTATGCAAACTATGAATACTAATATGAAAAACTTATTTCTCGATCTATGCCTTAGAGTTCTTTTTATACACCATGGAAACCCTAATGGGCTTACAAAACGCATCAAGTGATCATGCATATCTATTCCTAATATAACTCATGCATATCACTTTAGCAGTGCTAACTATATAACAAACAGTATTAACTAATAGTACTAATAAACTGGCAGTACTAACAATTTGTACTGGTAGTACTAACTAAGCTTGACAGTACTAAGTCTTCTCATGGCAGTACTAAGTTGAACCAACAGTACAAAGTTGTAGAAGCCCTTAATTCCTAACAATCCTCCTCTAAACATGTGATTGTCATTCAAATCTACAAGTTTCTCTGAATTAAACCATCTGTGCTGAGAGGATGCTTCTAAAGACTTTACTGTCTTAGTCTGTTTGCTAGTATAAAGATTTTCCTTAAAAGCTCATTTGCTATCACTGAATATTCATCCACTTGCAGCTTGTTACACAACATCAAAGTCATAAGTGCTCTTGTCAATGGATAATATTTCTCAACCAGCATGAAAATATCATGTCCTCTCTCTATAGACACATGATGAACAACACATGTATCATATAACCTCCATTTCAAAGGATCATGCATATACCTTTAAAGCTTCCATAGAGTATCATCATCATTTGGTTCAAACAACCTCTTCAACTCTACCCAAAGTTCTCTTTCTTTATCTTCAGTAGGTTATGTTGAGTTGAATCTTTCATGAACTAGACTCCATAGTTTGACTAGATCATCCCTGTCAAAATTCTTTAGCATATCTTCAAAGATCTGATATACCTCTGTGTCATTACCTACTATAATGATCTTCCAATACTTTCTTGAGTCTTCAGTGTAAACTTCCCAGTCAATGATTGGGTATTTGGTTTGTAGGGCTTCAACATTCATCCCTTCTTCTAAAACTATGATCATTAGCTGTTGTAGTTGTTCTTGAGACAGTTCATCTTCTGATTCTTCAGCTGGTTCTGAGCCTTCTACTATATTTTGACTCTTTGAACTTTCTTGATTAAGTTCTTGTTCATCATCTATCTTTGAGCTTCCAGCTACAACTTTAGGAATTGTATCATCACTCTTCATTGGAGTAAAAATATTTACCCTCTTCATTATGGTCTCAAATAACTCCTTGACTTCATCAAAGGAAAGTTTCTTCAATTGTTGTAGAGTGTGACTTCATATATTCTTGATATAATTACACATGTAAGTCCTTTGTTGAGCTTGAGTCATGGGCTTGTTCCTTCTTTATTCAGCTCTTTGTTGGGTAAAATTTCTCTTTCTTTCATTTATAAGCTCTACAAGTAATCTTGCCTTGTCAGCTTCAGAGTATCTTTCTCTTTTTTGTGCTTGTAACATGTGTGCTAACTCCTCATCAGCTTCAATTTGAGCTTGTATGTTATCCCATTCTTTTGCATTGAAAGTGCTAGCTTCTTCATGAACTCTGGCTATCCTTTGCCTTTCTTCTTCATCAAGTTGTTCTTGCAATCTCAGGGCTTCTTCCAACCCAAGTCTTTCTTGCTTTAGTTACAACTTTATCTTCTTCTAAACAAGTTCATCTTCTTTCATAAAAGCTTTGCCTTTATCTTTTCTTTTTGTTGCACTTCTTCTGATATACACTGAACTTTCAGCAGCAGTTTTAACTTCAGGGCTGACAGTACTAACTTCTACACTAGCAGTACTAACTGGTACATTAGCAGTACTAATATCGGGCTCAGCAGTATAATCTTCTTCAGGAGCAATAAACTCAAAATTAGATTCCTTAAAATCATGTTTATGCCTCCCCTGAGTCTGTGCACTCATCTGTACTAGAGTAATTCCCTCATCTTCATAAATCTAAGCAATCTTCCTCCCCTGTTTGGAAGGATCCTCCAACTTATCTTCATCTTCTGAAACAACAAGTCTGACCCTTCTTCTAGCTTTGCTTGACTTTTCTTTGTGCTCCAACTTCTTCACTTTCATGATGATCTTAGTGTAAGTAGCACCATATGTCAGTTTGGTCTGCTTTAAGTCGGATTCCAAAGTCTCTACTTTCTTAGATAATGTGGTACAAAGAACCATCAATTCATTAAGTGTCATATTGCCCTCATCACTTCCAAGTGAGTGAACTCTTAGGAGAGGTAAATCCTGGGGCATGGTAGCAGCTTTTTCAGCAACATGGATTGTTTGCATAGAGGGTGGTGAGTTTGGTGGTTGTGAGGTGGATGGAGCACTGATGGGTGTATGATGGGACTCAACTAGGATTGTTGATCCTGTACCCTGTAAAATATGACCTTGAACAAGCATTATTTGAAACAATGGAGTATCCACCCTAGTATATCCCTTAGAAGCTCTTTTCATATTGCTAAACAGTTTGTGTGTAAGGGTAGGAGCAATATAAAGTCTTTTATGAGGTAGAAGCAATCTCTTGTGCTTGTTCAAAAATATTTGTATAAATCTTGGATACATTAAAATTTTTGTCTTACTATCCAAGTTTCTCACCATGGCATCAAAAATTAATTTGGAAAAATTAAAGGTTCTGTTTGTGGCCAAGCAAATGATAACAGTCGCTATATTGCTACTAAATTGTTCCCAATCAATTTTCTTAGAACTTAAGCAGTGAAGGATGGTATGAATCAAAAATTTCCACTGAGGAGAAAAGTGTCCCTTTTGAAAAGTTAAGTTATCAGAATTGGACACATACCCCATTAGAGCAAGTTGCATAAAAATTTCTAAAGTAGGCAAAGTACTAATACCATCAGAATCTTCTAACTTGAGATGTCTTCTAATAGAGGCCTTAGAAACAACCTTGAATTTACCGTCTATTGTAGCAGTGATTTCCATGTCTCCATTCTTAAGTGTGCTTGCAGAAGCAGTTTGCCAAAACTGTTATATAAGAGAGACATAGATAGTTGGACTTTCAGTAAGGGTACACCTAATGTGACTTGTAGTGAGAAAATCAATTATCTGATGAAATCCTTCACTTCCTTCTGACTTCTATAAGTAGGCAACCATGTTTTGCTTGTCGCAGAAATCCAAATTCGCCATTTGATGGAGAGAAGTTAGATTAGGGTTCTGGGATATGTTTTTATATGAGAGTATGTGAGCTTGGAAAAGTTAATTGAGATTATATAGAGAGCACTTAGGGCTTTGATTTGACCGACTGAATGAAATTTGTTCTTATCATGAATAAAACTTATGATTTTATAGAAAGATCATGAATTCTCCAAATTAGTCAAACCTATAGATGAAGTTGTTGGCAGAAATTTCACAACGGCTATATTTAATTAAGGAAATTCTGCTATGCCTCAAACAGTACTAACGGTCACCCACCAATACTAATTTTAGCCTAACAGTACTAACTTTAAGTCCAGCCGTATTAACTTTACCCAACAGTATTAAGATATTCCTGGCAGTACTAACTGAATACTGGCAGTGTTAAGTTTATGCCTAGCAGTATCAACTCAAATTCTGTTCCAACAAGCATTGCCATCATAAATTTAGATTCTCACAATCTCTCTTTCTATTTTTTAGCTCACTAAATCTCTCATTTTTTTTCTCACCAATTCACTCTTTCTCTTTTTATCACACAACTCTCTTTCTGTTTTTTAGCTCACTATATCTCTCTTTTATTTTTCTCACCAATTCAGACAGTTTTGTACAATGTTCCATCAATTCCATTAGTTTCATGCTATCCTTCCCACTTCTAAGTATGTTAACTCTTGAGAAAGATGGATCATTGGACTGTTTAGATGCAACCTCAAACCTAGTTTAAGCTTCTGCACCCCTAATATGGTATCTTGGCACCTGGGACCACTACTTAAATCAGTTCCCTGAGGAAAAGATTCATTAAGTGTTGCCATGGATTGGGTCCTATTTATGTTACAAATGTCCTGCTCTGCTTCTAAGCTAGGAGCAATAGTGGCAGCCCTTTCCATTCTGTCTTCCCACTCCTTATAGACAGTCTCATCTGTAACAAGGTGAATAGGTCCACTAGACTGAGATATCTCAGTGGTCCTTTTAGCTTTCCTAGGTTTTTAAGTCTTTTGAAGTTGATATGATTATAAAATAGTGATTGGTTCTTTATTAGATAGTTAAGCATATGTAAATGTGTGTTGGGGATCAATGGGTTGTCCTGACGCTTCATCCACTTTTGCTGAATGTTACATTTCCTTTCATCTAATCTTAATTAACCTCCCCTCAAACAATGCTTCAAAGATTAAGTAATCTAATGCTAGCAATCGAAAAGTTAAACCTGCTAACATCAAAAGCCTTTGTGAGAAGCTGCAACATTGTGATCTGTGTAAATCTTGATCACTTAAATTCACTTCTTCTCATAAGAATCTTTGATGAAATGATGCCTTATTTCAATGTGCTTGGTTTTAGAATGAAACACTAGATTCTTCACAATACAAATGGTGCTTTCATTATCAATGTGAATCTTGGTATTCATGAAGTTGTACGAATAATCAAGCATTTGATTTTGGATTCATAACACCTGCCCACGGCAATTTGCAGCAGCAACATACTCTGCTTTAGTAGTAGAATTGGCAACTATAGTCTGCTTCTTACATTGCTATGAAATCAACCTTTTGCCAAGAAATTGACAACCTCCTAATGTGGATTTCATGTCAAGGCTAGCTCCAGCATAATCAATATCAAAGAAATCTTCCAAGTCAAATGGTGAATCCCTAGGATATCAAAGGCCCAATTTAGGCTATCCTTTTAAGTATCTAAAGATCCTCTTCACTGCATGAAGGTGTGAAGTCTTTGGGGAGTAACTTAGAACCTTTCACAAGCACAAACAGCAAACATTATATCAGGCCTAGAAGCTGTTAAATACATCAATGATCTAATCATTGATTTGTAATAAGTGTACATCACTTCCTCGCTTCTTCTTTCCTAGAGCATTGCTTTGTTAGTCTCAATTGGAGTGCTTGCTGTCTTTACAGTGACAAAATCAAACTTCTTCAATATATCAGCCATATACTTGTCTTGGCTAATGAAGATTCCATCATCTTTCTGCATAACTTGCATCCCTAAGAAGAAAGTGAGCTCCCCCAAAGAACTCATCTGGAACTTCTTGTGCATCAAACTTTCAAACTCTGTACAAAATGAACCGTTCTTTTGTAGACCCAAAGATGATGTTCATCTACATACACCTGTACTAACAAGATATCACCTTTGTACTTCTTGATAAATAAAGTCTTATTAATGATCCCTCTTCTAAATCTATTTTCTAATAAGTAGGTAGACAAGGTCTCATACCAGGATTTAGGAGCTTGATGTAGACCATATAAAGCTTTTTTTACCTTATAAACTTTATCAGGAAACTATGGATCTTCAAAACCAGGAGGTTGGCACACATACACCTCCTCTTCAATAATACCATATAAAAAGGCACTCTTTACATCTATCTGGTACACAATAAATCCATAAATGATGCATAGTGTCAAAAATACCTGATTGCTTATATCCTAGCAGAACAGGAGCAAAATCCTCATTATAATTAATGCCTTCTTCTTGGGTGTAACCTTGTGCAACCAGTTTTGCCTTGTTTCTAACCACTATTCCTCTTTCATCTTTCTTGTTTCTATAGACCCATTTTGTTCCAATAGCATGCTTACCTTTAGATAAAATCATACAAATCTTTCAAAAGCTTCTGCAATCTAACTATAGGGCAACATCTCTTGCATGCCTCTATCTAGCTTGGATCTGTTTAGTTTTCAAAGCTTGTGTCACCGCTTTCTTGGGTTTATGATTGTGAGATGGAAAAACAGGAAATAAGAGTTTTGATAATCTTTCGTGATTGGTTCTTTCTTTGCTTTTAGATTGAATGACCATAGCATGTTCTTCAGAAATCTTGGTTGTCCTCCTTGTTTGAATAGTTGAATTTATGTCTCCAATGATCTGATCTTTAGGATGATCCTTGTGAATTCTAATGATGGGAATAGGACTAACATTTATGGTGGTTCTCTACTCGTTGGACGCAAGGGTAGCCTCTGCACGCCACATATCATCAATCATTTTGTACCACTAAAGTTCTAGATTACTCGACTCAGGCTGAGAGGTCATCAGGAAAGATCTTCGCAATTATTAAAATTTTGCCCAGCCAGGTACTAACAGATGGCACTAACAGTACTATATCTGTGTTGTGCTGTTAGCATAACATTTCTTCTGTTCATACAAGCAAATTAATCCAATTAGCCTGTCTAAAATCTTGCACATCTCTGGTATCTTCTTTTATTTTAAGCTCCTCCTTCTTTCTCTTGACATTTTACTTCCACCCTCGATTCGTGGTTCTTCAATAGTATTTTTACCAGCATCATCAGGCAACTGCATCCTGATGCTCTGTGGCCTGTCATAAAGTAATGGTAGCAGATTATTATTCTGAGTATCATCCTGATACCTGCAATTCTTATTGTTGATACCCTGCAGAAACTGGCTCATATAATTCATAGTGTTTGTAGTAAATCAATATCAAAGCCAATCTGAGTCCACTCCTGCCAACCATTGGTTTTGATTTTTAAGTAAGTTTATGTGCTAAGTTCTCCTCTACTTTCTAGTTCTGTGTTAAATACCCTATAAGACCTTGCTTATATATTTTAGTGTATCCCAACAAAGAACCCCTCATCAGCCTTCTCATCAAATTTTTCCTAGGGGATCTAAGGTATTAAGAATAGTCTTAGGGACACCAAAAGTCTCATAAAACTTATACTAGGTGGTCTACCATGTAATTAGTTCTTAAAGGTGTCTTGTTGTGAGGCTTGGTAACAAAACCCTATTCTGAAACATAACAAGCGTACTAACTGCTTCAGCCCATAATGTTGTAGGTTAATATGAATCTGCTAGCATAGTCCTAGCATGCCTCTATTTTATCAGTATTCTTTACTGGTGTCAGCAATCTCTATTTTATTGTGAGTTTGGCATCCTAAATTCCTCTTAATCCCTTTCATCCCACAGAACTGATTCATGTCATTATTTTTAAACTCAGTTCCATTGTCACATCTGATGATTTTAACCTTATGATTTATTTGGTTTTCTATGCCAGTAATAAAAGTTTTAAGGATTTCACTAGTCTCATCCTTAGTGGCCAAAAAGAAAACCCAACTAAACCTACTATAGTCATCAGTGACAACAAGTAATAATGTCTTGTGATTGATACTCCTCACAGATGTTGGCCCAAATAAAGTCCATATGCAAACATTGTAATTGGTTGGCTGATAGAGTCATAAGCTTTGTCTTACAAGAAGCTTTGTGTGCTTTCCTTCTGACAAGCAACATAAGTTTGGGTCGATTTTTCAAAAAGCTTTGAGGAAACCTTAACATGGTATCCCTCAACATGTTTGTTCATAAGTTTTAAAGTTTATAGGACCAAGCCTCCTATGCCCTAAATTAGATCGTAAATATTATAGCCTTTGCTAAATAAATAAGTCAAACTTCTGTAGGAATACATTTTAGATCAAAACTGTACATGTTGTTCTGTCTGTGAACTTTAAGCAAGACTTAACTTTCATCAAGTAGCTTAAAGTTAGGAGAGAGAACAATACATTCAGTCTCAGTAAAAAGAACACTGTTTTTCTTGTCACACATTTGTGAAATAAAGAAAAGGTTAAACTTAAGTTCCTTTACAAAGTATACATCTTCAAAGTCTAATTTCTCAGTCCTAATTTTACCTTTTCCAGTAATTTTACCTCCTTTAGGACTTCTTGCAAATGCAACAAATCCACCATCAACCTCTTGATAATCTGTAAGGAAGGACTTGTTTACTGTCATATGCCTGGAGCATCCACTATCAAAAATCCCTTGATCTTGTAAAGTATATTATGGATTACCCTGGACTCAAAATAAGAGAATTAGTTTCTCTTGGGGACCCAAGCCATTACTAACTTGAGTCTGCCTTGTAGATCAACATAGTCAAATCTTTTAAGCATGGTATGATCCTGTCTTTGGGAGGTATTGGTCAATAACTTTTTCATGTTGGTCTCCCAAATCCAGCTGCTGAGGACTTAACAGGGCAATTTTCCCCAATTTCCCACAGCAGTCTACATAACTATCTGCTTTTTTGGCCCAGCAGTGAGTTACATTTAACTTTGGCAGTTTAACTTTTTCATTAAGATTATAGATTTTAGCTGCTGATTTTTGGTTAAAAGCCCTTCTTACTGGTGAATGTGCTTTAAAATAAGAATATGTTTTGGGTAATGCATCATTCACTTTTGATTTAGGGGCAACAGTATTAACAGGCCTGTTAGTATCCTAATTTGATGCTTGCTGCTCTTGGAGAGCTTTGCCTATTGACAGCATTAATTGTACTTGTCCCTGACTTTGTTTACAATCTGATGTTGGAACAAAATTCCTGCTTTGGATGTGGGTGAGTAAATTTTATTTTGGTGGTTCACCTTCTGAGCATTGTTCCATACTGGTCTAATTTCTCTTTGACCAGTAACCCTTCCCTTATTATACAACACTAATTTTTCTACCATTTTCTTGTCATGAAAATCACAGTCTTTGATTAAATGGTTGAAACTCCCACATACCAAAACAAGCTTGTCTATTATACGCTCAAAATACCATTTCCTAGTTTTCGAGTCATCTTCCATTCTAGTTTTTTCTTAAGCCTAGGACTTTGACTTTTCTAGATTCTTGTACTTGCTTGTGTGTTTTTCTTATTAACAGATACACCTTCTATCAGATTGACATAATTGATTTAGTAAACTTTGGCTTTTGTCTTTGCACCTATTACATTATCACTTTTAGTGTCCACATCTTCAATGATAGAAGAGCATAGGGCCTAAATAGTTTTAGGCTCTTTTCTACAATTTATCTCGCTTACTAGTATTAGATATACTAGTATTGCAGGTTTTACACGTCACTTTGTCTTATAGACAAAATTTTTTTTTTTTTTTTTCCCCATCTAGATACCCAGCAAAGGATAAGTTTAGGGTCGTTGAGGGCTTGTAGTTCCTGTGTAGGGAAGTGGGTGAACGTTCATGAAAAAACTCCATTCACCTTATTTTGAATCTATCATTTAGTGATATCATCCACATCAACTTTCTCTACTATGAAAACACACTATGAACCATTCACTCTTATGCTATTTGTCTATCAATAACCAGTAGACTCCAGGCTTTGTCTTTAGCACTTATTTGACTATTTATTAGTTTAGTTAGATTCTTTGATGATTCTTCAAATTTTTCTGTTTAAGTTTCAAATCATCTTTCTCTTTTAAAGCTTCTTCATAACTGGATTTTTAAGTCTTTGTTAGAGATATCTTTATTGGGACATTTTCTTTAAAAATGCAATATCTTCTTCATAAACAGCTTCATTTTTTTGAACAACTATCCTAGCTTCTAATGATTCTAATCCCATTTGATAACCTATAATTTCTAGATTAGATTTATTAAGAGCATCTGTAACACCCCGACGCTCCCTTAAGGAGGGGAGGATGTAACATTCCGTATTTAAGGTCACTATTTACTCTGAGCTTTATTTCTATTTTCATTTTAAGCGAGTTATTAATTTTACGTTTACCCGATTTAGTAAGAATTTTCCGTTTTTAGCTTTGCGGGAGCCGTATTTAGAAATCTATTCTGTCTTCGCATCTTAAGTGATTTAATAATCTCATAATATTCCTCGATGATTATAATTTTCTTCATTTTCATTTCCCGTTGTGTTTCGCATTTACGTAAATTCTTGCTAAAACTCGCGTTTTTACCTTAAAACATTACCTTTAATTAATTAAACTTACACTATACTTTAATTAAACTTATAACAAAAAAAATACTTTTTACACAAACCAAGGCCCTATGTCTGGCTTCTACAACCCAACATTATCACTTTTCTATAAACTCATTATCACTTCTTCACTTTTCTATGCATGCAAGTCACTCCTCATCTCCCATTTTTAAATCTCTTCTCCATCTTTTTCTTTGCCCCATTGTTGCCGAAAATAGCCTCACCACCACCACCATCATACAAAATTTTTCTACTCCTTTTAT
>BQNB010046074.1:0-43917 GCA_026074375.1 Tanacetum coccineum | reverse complement strand
GGTGTGGGTTTTTGCACTAAACTCACTCACAAAGAAAGCACAAGCTGTCACATCAAGGAATGACAGCTTGGCAATCCTTGAGTGCATAATTTGATCAAACGGCCACAAATGAAGCTCAAATGATTGGCCAGGATTGAAAGATTGGAAAGCAAGGCAAGAGGGCTAGAATCTTCTTCGTTCACCTATAAATAGGCCTTCCTCTCACACACATGGGGGGATCTAGTTTTTTTTACATGTAGCTTAATTTAGTTGTAGCTTAAATTTTAAATTCCTAGCTTAATGTTGTTTTAATCTTGTAATTTTCCTTTTAAGTATTGTAAGAAAGCTTTTTATTAATGAAATTCAGTTTTTCTTAATCTCTCAAAGTTTCTTTTTCATAAGCTCTCTCAATAAGCAAACTTAATAAGCTCTTAATAAGCTCTTTCAGTCTATAAGCTGAAATAGAGCTTAATCAATTCAGATTTAATCCTTTCTAAACCTTAAAACAGTGTAACTTACATTTATCATGGATCTTATTGGAATTGAGCTTTTGGAAGGGGATCTTAACTTGGAAGAGATCCCAAGGACTTTACCCTAGCTTATCTAATAAGCTAGGGAGCTTGTAGCTGCCATTATTGGTCCTTTTGTTTAGCTAAAGGTTCAAGTAAGTTTCTCTTTTTATTTTTCTCTAATTTTAGTTTAAATTGCTTAGTTAAAACTTATATGCTTATCATTGCTTATTTGCTTATTCTATTTGCTTATTAGAACTTATTTGTGTTTAGTTTAGCTTATTAATCTTAGATGATCATCTGTTTTTACTTTTGATAGTCTAGATCTTTATTTTTCATATAGTCATCATAAAACTCATAAAAAACCAAAAATATTAGATAGCATAGTATTAATCTTTGATTTCTAGTTAAATTCAGCTGTTAATTCTTGTTTATTAAGCTTGTTTTAAGCCAAAAATCATCTGGTAGTTAAAACTTGTTCATTAGATTTCACCTTAAAAGCTGTTTTCAAATCTGTCATAGTCTTAAAGGAGTGTTTGGTTTAAGCTAATTTGACAATCTAAAATCAAAGTTTTCTATGCAAAACACTTGAGTCAGTTTTAATATCATTTAAGATCAATAGGAAAACAGATTTCAAAAGTTAGATTCTAATTTTCAAAAGGTTATGGCTTAATTTTTCCTCTCAGCACCAGGGTACTTTTTGCCTTTCTTTTTGCTTGTGAAATTTTGATCCAAAGCCCTTAAGGCTTGGATTTTGCTTGCATTGTGTTTAAACACACAATTTGAGTGTGTTTAAGGTAGTGGTAGTCACTAGGTTAGCCTGCATATTGGTCTTTGTGTGTTGCAAATTGCATCAGCAGTACTAAGTTAGTTAGTACTGCTGAACTTCAGGCTTATAATTGGTTTAGCTATTATAGGATTTAGGATTTAATTTTCTAGTAGCTAGTAGTTTAGGTGTAGCTTAATCTAAATTAGAATCTAGTTTTCAATTTGTAGCTTATTTCATAGCTTAACTCTTGGTTTGCACTAGCAGTACTAACAAAAGTTAGTACTGCTGATACTTTACACCAGCAGTACTAACAACAGTTAGTACTGCTCCTTTTAGATTAGTCTTTAGTTAAGTAAAAGTAGGATTTTAGGTTCTTAAATTCAAGTAGGATTAAGTCTAGGTTTAGCTTATTATAGATTAAGTTTTAATTTGCATTTTCTAGCTTATTTACTTAGCTTAATTTAGCTGTCAAAGTCAATAAAATTCATAAAAGCCAAAAACAGTTAGCAATAGAATTTAGCTTTTAAATTTTAGATTCTAGCTTGAAGTAGTAGGTTTTATTGCTTAAATTAGTTGCTTATAAGTTGTTAGTTAAGTTTACAAATACTCAATTGCTGTCTTTGCTTTTTGAGCATTTGAGCTTATTTTGGTTTTGAGCTTATTTCTTAGTTTCCTGAGTATGCTACTTTCATCATCATTTTCAGTGGTTCTCTAGAGTGTTAAGCTCAAATCTCTTTTCATCAATAGATTAAGCACATCTTAAGCTTTCTAAATCACTTTTCCTTTTTCAAAATGAACTTAATTTGAGCTTCTCGTAAGTCAAAAAGCACTAGTGAGCTTAACTCACTAGTTTCTGTAAACAGCTTATTGATAAGCTCTTATAGAGCTTATTAGTGGATTTCAGTCCTAAGTGTTTTTGTTAAAATTGTTCACCTCAGCTTATTTTATAACTTTGCTTCTTTAAGTTCTTGCTGAAAAGCACTTTTTAGTTTCATCTTATTTTTAAGCCTAAAATGGACTTCTTTTGAAATCGGGCTAGACTCTCAGGGTAGGTAGTGTAACTTTTCAATTTCAGTCGTTTTTCTGTTAGTCCTTTCGTTAGTTAGTTAGTTTCCCAGTTAGTCCTTTAGGTCTTTGCACCATTAGTCCTTAGTTAAGTATTTTAATCAAGTTTATTAGTTTAAATTAGTAATTAGGTTTAGATTTTAATTAGTTTAATTAAGATTTATTATAAAGATAAAAATTAGGGCTTTTAATTTTTATTAATTTCTGCACATTTTCTTTATTTAGTATAATTTTTATAAAATTTTTAGGATTTTTATTTTTAATAGATTTATTTTTATAGTTTTTAAGTAGTTTAAATTTTAGAAAAATCATATCTTTTAATTTAAAAAGCCAAAAATAGTTTTTCTTTTTCCTAAAATTTTCTTTTGTCCTACCTTAGGTTTAGAATTTTAGTTTACATTTTTAGGGGTTTAAAAATTACTGCCCCATGTCCTACTTATGCTTAATTTAATCACGTTCTGTGTTGCTATAAGATTATCAAATCATGCCATTTGCTTCATTCAAAATGCAGAATCCGAGTGGTTTCAAATTTCACTAGTCCGTATGGGTGAAACGACCCCGGTGACATAACGTTTTACCCGGTTAAACTTACGTATTTTATATTATAATATATATATTTTTGAGAGTGAATTTTATCAAGGGTAACTTGGTAATTTTCTTAATTACTCTTCTTAAGTATAATATTTTATATATATTTTACGTGTGTTAAAACTTGCTACAAGTTTTTGGCTCCGCTGCCACGGGGACTAGTGCTTTAGCCGTTCTGGAGCTAAAGCATTAACCTTTACCTCATTCCTATCTACAAGAAACTTGAAGCTTGAAGCTTTGACAACCCTACTCATAAGACACTCGAGCTTGCCAATACGTTCCATTACTACTCACCCGAATGGCAAAGCCGAAGATGTTGTAGTTAGAGTCGATGGTTTCACTTTTCTTGCGGATTTTATGGTGGTTAATTTTGAACCCGACCCGAGAGTGCCTATTATTCTAGGAAGACCTTTCCTTCGCATTGCGAAAGCTGCCTCATTTTGTTGTAACAAAAGAAACTTTGACTTTTAAGAGTAGGAAAGTATGAACTTGTTATTATGGCCGAAAACTGAAAAAAACAAAAATAAGCAGTGTGTTAACGCCATTTCTGAATCAATTTTTTCAAAAGATATCCGTTTAGTGCAGTACCACTACACATCCCGAATGATCCTTCTCCCAGTTCTTCTCGCGGTGAGACTAGTGATAATTTTGAGAAGTTTGCCGATGAACTGCTCTCTTGAATTGTTACCACCGGTAATGAGAATTCGACTCTTAAGAAGGTCTGAAATGAAGAGAATTATCAAAGTTTGATTATATGCTCTTATATGAATTAGATGACAATTTCAAATCTAGCACCATAAATCCTCTTTTTGATGAAATGGAAGAAAATGTCGAGAAGGAAAAATTCCAACGTTTCAATGACAAGTTTTAAACTCAACACACCTTTAATCCAATAAGGTCGAGTGTTTTGCTCCTGAAGACAAGAAATGATTGATATCGATGATTTTCTAGTATGGAAAGTGTCTTCTAACGTAGAGAAGATGTTTCGATTCAGAAGGAGACATAAACTTTTCTTGGAAAATTACTTAGTGATGTTAATTCCCGATAATCTCACTTTCAAAGTGATTCTGATCATGGGATCCAGAATATAATGAAATCATCAAATTACTTTTCTCCCAATAAGTGATCCGTCGTTCACCATGAGTTCCCGGTGAACCTTTAAACACTTCCAGCGAGGAAAATGGATCGTTGAGATTTGAGGAATTATCTTAGTTCTTGTTGTACAGTGCTTAATGAAATTTCCTCTTCCCAGGAAATGTTCATCAAAATTCATTATATCGAGTCTCTGTCCCATATCTCCTATCCCCCCCGTTGAAGATAGTGAGCCCACTCAAAAGCGAGATCGTATATTTCCATGTTCTCATATAAATTTCATTCCGCCTGGTTGAGGATGCAGATTCCGAAGATGAGTTATATAATGTCGCCTAACTTGATCACTCAAGATTAACCGTCAATTCCTACGACCCTCCACTCAGAACCTCTCGGATAGTAAGAAATGTTTTGAACCTCGATCGGGAATTTTGATAATCAAAGATAAGGGTTATTTCTAAATCCATGATTTTATGACCGGTATTTTTTACCCCACCCTTCCGCGACCCTTTTTCAGATTTGACTTCATTTCCTCATTTATCGCCTCGAGAATGAAGGACAAACCATTTTCCGACCCCCGGCATCCTCACACATTAGGGAGCCGTGGCCTTCATCGGAGATGGAACATTCATTAACTTTTAATGTTTGTCCCAAACATTATAGAAAAGCAGATTGAGATTTTCATTTCCATTTGCTACTCTCATAGAGGAGCAACAAATAATTCAGGGACGATTTGAGCTTGCCGACTGCGGTTACAAAACACAAGCCGCTTCGTGGGAGTTCACCCCATGCTTATCTTTTCTATTTTCTTTCTATTTTCTATCTAATGTGTTGTGTTGAGAGAGGCTTGTACTCGTTCCGATTTCTCTTTGTTTGTTGCTTGTTTGTTATGATTTTTGCAGGATTCCACCAATAATTTCTAAAGATTCTCGTGTCCGGACTTAGATTTTTCTTTTCTCCCACTCTTTTCTTCCCCATGTCCTACTTTGAATTTTCTCATGACATATGTGTAAAATTAGTTATGGGGAGATCCCATATCCTTTCATCTTAATCGATTAACTTTATGCTATGCATAATTCATAAACGGATTTAGATTTCGTAGAGACCCGACTTTAAACATTGAGGACAATGTTTCGTTTTAGTTTGGGGAGGGAATCTATCGATTTGATGTTACTTGCTTATTGTTTTGTTCTCACGTACCCGTTTCCCACAAAAATAGCAAAAATTTTAAATTTTTAGTCATATAAAAAATAAAAAAAAATAAAAATTTTTTTTGACATAAAATGTAGGTTTTCCGATGGTAAGAATAAAAAGTAATTTTTGACCCGATCGTACGTGTAGAGTTCTAGCTTTCTCCCTTAACAATTAATGATGATAGTTTGTGCTAGTCTCATGTAGACTTTAAACATGCTAAACTTGAAATCATTAGTAAATGAAAACTTGTGCTAATCTCAAGTAGATTTTAAATATGCCTAGTTGGATTTTATATAGGCTAAGTGTTTGCTAATCTCTTTATTAGAGATTTTAAATTGCAAAGAATAAGAGATGATAGTGTTGGTTACGAATTAGGATGCTAAACAAAGTTTATTTGGAAAACTTAAAGGCTTATAAGAATAACTTGTGGTTTTTCTTCCCCGGAGTTCTTAAAATGATTAATTATACGTTGTTCCTCTTTAATTTCTACAAATTAGAGTATTTTACTCTTAAAAGTCTAATCAACATATTCAGAGAAAAAGCTTTATCAATATCGTTGGTAAATAAGAATTTTAATTCAAGTTTATCCTTTGTTTTTCTAAAACAATTTTTACTATTTGCAAAAATAATGGTGTTATGAAATAGATTTAAGTCAATAAAAAAAATCTATCTCAATGATAGTGTAAATAAAAAGTAAACAAGTTATAAATCCTTAGTGTTATAATTAATATACATACCCATCGTAATAAAGTACATGGGCATTTGTCGGTTCCGCAAATCCCCGATGAGAACATCGAAAGAAAGGGTGGAGGGATGTTAATATTTAGGGATTGTATCATAACAAGTACGCGGCTTCTTGTCGGAGAGCGTGGCCGATGGTCGTTGAAAAAAAGTGATACCAATCCTAGCCTAATAATGTGAATAATAAATAAAATGTAGCAAAAGTTAGAAAATAAATATTAAACAGTATTCATTTTCTAAAACCAAGAGATTCTTTTGAAGTAAGGTTTGCAAAAGTCTACAAGCTTTTTCATCGGAATAGTTCAAGGCATTTCGTGTTTAGTATTCTCCGGATGGGGTGTCAAAAGCCTTAGCACTTACCCGATGACGGTGGGATTGCTAGAGAAGAAAGTCATTTATATGGACATATAACCCAACGATTCTAAGCTAAGGAGGTTTTTGTTTGCTTTGATATGGTGATCTTTTGCTAACTGATTACATATTTGACCCAAAAGGAGAAGGCCCATGTGTAAAGCTTGGTCTGATTTCATCTAACTAAATATGTGGACTTAATGGTTTAAATTAATTTAAACACGCACACCTTCATATAAGAATAATGACGGGAAGAGAAATTCACAAGTTGTAATTATAAGTAGTCTTAGCATATTTAGTCGTAATCATAGTGAACTTATATTTAAGCTTAGCATGGGAAAAGTGAAAAAATTGGGGATGATAGAAGTTATCCTTTTAGACACATAAATGTGGCATTTTAGTTTCTTAAGATCCTAAAAGTTACCAATGAGGTAATGAAAACAATACATTATTCTACAACAAATTAAGTTTAGGTATTTAATTATCAGATATATCAAAAAAAGAGAAAAAATCTTGAAAATTGGAAGTTGGTATTTTATTAACTTGTGATCTCTTATCTCTCCTCAAGCAAAATCTTTGGCTACTTTCAAAGGTTTACTTTGGGAAATTTTTGAGGTAATTGGTTAAAAGGCATGTTGATATTGTGTGAAGGACTACACAATATCGTGTTAGTTTAGGGAGAATTTTGATAAGTGATAAATACACATATCCTTGGTGACGTAAAAAAAAACCAAAACAAACCCAAAACAGACCAAAAAATGGCAAAAATATGCTTGTATTTGTGTTTTGTGTGTGCAGGAACGGATATACCAAAAATCACAAGAAAACAGTCAAAAGCGGGCAAGCACGGACACGAGAATCAGAAGAGTACAAAAGAGTGATCAAAAGCCCAAAACCTTAGCCCATCTCCTTTTCTATAAACCACAAGGACTGATCTTGCAATTTCTACAAGTTATTTATTACTAGAAAAAGAGGAAACAAAGACAAGGACCATTTGTGTCATAAGGCCAAAGTTTAAACTGATTTACCCCAATTCAGTTATAAAAAGGGCGGGTAAATCCAAACACTATTCACCCATCGTCCTCATTTACCCACGAGTCAAATCAAAGGGCATTCCACAATTGAAGGTTCAAATGAGTAATTCAAGGGTTCAAGTACAAGATGGCAGGGTCATTACATCATCAAAAGCTCTGATTGGTCCAACCCACTTGAGGAATGCCACGTTGGATGTGAGGAAGCATAAGAGGAATGAGTATTTACACTAGATTCTCTCACAAAATAAGCACAAGCTGTCACATCAAGGAATGACAGCTTGGCAATCCTTTAGTGTCCACACTTGATCCAACGACTTACAATAGCTCCTCCAATGATTGGTAAATGAATGGCAAAGATTAAAAGATTGGAGACAATGGGCAAGAGATCCTAGAAGCTTAATTTTAGTTATTAATAGCCTCACCTCTCACACACGAGATATCAATTAGTATTTTTACACGTAGCTTAATTTAGTTATAGCTTAAATTTTAATTCCTAGCTTAATGTTGTTTTAATCTTGTAACTTTCCCTTTTAAGTCTTGTAAGAAAGCTTTTTATTAATGAAATTCAGTTTTTTCTTAATCTCTCAAAGTTTCTTTTTCATAAGCTCTTTTAATAAGCTAAATTGTCTCAATAAGCTAATAAGCTCATTTAAGCTCTTTCAGTCTATAAGCTGAAATAGAGCTTAGTTTAATTCAGTGTTAATCTTACCTTAACCTCAAAACAGTTTAACTTACATTTATCATGGATCTAATTGGAAATGAGCTTTTTGGAAGGGGAGCTTAAAATGGATGAGCTCCCAAGGACTTAAACTAGCTTATTCATATGAATAAGCTAGAGCTTGTAGCCGATAATTGAGTTTGTGCTTCTGTTTAGCTGAAGCTAAAGTAAGTTTTCATTTACATTCTCATGTCCTTTAAGATTTAGTTCAATATTAGTTCATTAGTTAGATCTGCTTATTTGTTTATTCTATCTGCTTATTTGTTCTTATTGTTATTTCATGTGCTATTGTTTAGTAATCTTTCACCTGTTTTTAGCTATTAGTTATAAATCTAGTTTCCACATAAATGTCCCACCCCCCCCCCTTAAAAACCCAAGAAAAAAACCCAAAATAGTAGATTAATTAGTTACATCTTAGATTATTGCTTAATCAGTTATAATCATGTTTTTTAGTAGTTTATAACTTTAATTATCTGGTAATTCAGATTTAAGCCAAAAATAAAGTTTTTTCAATAAGTTTAAAATTATTATTAGAATAGAAAAGGGGTTGTTTGGAACAAACAGCACTAACCATAGTTAATGCTGATTAGTGCCGATTTAATCTTAATGTTTTGTGTTAAAAATCTTCATCAAAGTCTGTTTTTATAGTTTTATAAGCTAGGTTCATTTGTCATTTAAGTTTTCATTAGTTTTTATTTAAAGACTGTTTGGAATATCTTGACTCAATAGATTCAAATCTGTTTTTTAGTAATATCTTACTATAATTTCCTATTTATAGATATTTGAAGTGTTTGAAAGCATGTATTTAGGTCTGCACTAATATTTTGCTAGAGATTGTGAGCAAGTGCACCAGTACTAACAAAGTAGTAAGTACTGCTGTGCTCTTACACTAGAGTAACTAACCTCAGTTATACTGCTGTCTTTTTAATCTTTACAGATAAGCTAGTAATAGTAGATTTAGAATCTAAATATTAGTAGTATTTATTAATTACACTTAGCTTAATATAAATTGGAGCTTATTCTTCATTTTCTAGCTTTATTAAAAAACAGCCTAAGTTCCCCTCAGGAACTGTTTGATTTAAAGCTACCAGTACTAACTTCTAAGTTAGTACTGTTGGGCTTAGTTTAGTTTATTTAGCATATCATGCTTTTCTTTTTATTGGCTTAATTTTTATCTTCTATCTGCTTTATATATTAGATTGTTAGTTTACATCTGAAATTGTTAGTAGTTAGCTTAATTTAGCTTATTTGCTTTCATAAAATTACTAAAAAGCCAAAAACAGTAGGTTTAAGATTTAGGTTTTAAATTTTGAACATTAGCTTATAGTAGTTGTTTTTATGATTTGGTAACTTAGCTTATATGTAGGTAAATTAGTTTGCAAAAGCTTAAGGTCTGAGACAGCTCATTGAGAATTTTAGCTTATTTAGTTTTTTGAGCTTTTTGAGTGTTTCCTGAGTTTAGTACTTTCATTATCCTTTTCAGTTGGTTTGAGAGGTTCCTAGGTCAATTAGCTTTTCATTTCTAGATAGTACACATCATAAGCTTTTCAGAACACCTTTTGCTTTTTCATTTGAGTTTAATTTGAGTAGATTACAGTTTATTTATAAAACCAAGGGTAAACCTCCCACTTTCTGTAAGCAAGCTTTATTGATAAGCTTCTTATATGACTTATTTATGGATTACAGTCCTAAGTGTTATTGTTAAAATTGTTCACCTCATCTTATTTTAATAAACTTTGCTTCTTTAAGTTCTTGCTAATAAGCATTTTTAGTTTCATCTATTTTTAAGCTCTTACATGGACTTCTTTTGAAATCCGGGCTAAACTCACAGGGTAGGTAGGTTAACTTTTCAATTTCAGTCATTTTTTTTTTCTGTTAATCTTTCGTTAGTTATTAGTTTCCCCATTAGTCCTTTAGGTTCTATGCACCATTAAGTCCTTAGTTATGTATCGATTCAAACTAGAAGTCACTCGTTCGATTGACACTGATGAAGCTTGTTCGGTTCAACCTATGCAACAGCTCGTTCGGTCCTCTCGTTCGGTGTTCTAGTTCGATTATCTTGTTCGGTCCCCTAGTTCGATTCTCTTGTTCGATTCCCTAGTTCGGTTCTAACTAGTACGAAACCCAAATTTTCAAAACTCAAAAAGACACGATTTTTAATGGTTTTTAGCAAAAAATCTTGTACAACTAGTATTACTAACCCTATAGGAACAATAAAAATGAAAACTTTAAGGTTTTTAAGCCAAAAAATTTTAATCACTAATTTGCTCTTTGTAAAGGTTTTGAACACAAATCAAACACAAAAATCTAAACACACCACTCCATGGCTCTTGATACCAATTGAAGAATACTAGTAATCTTAAGATCAAATGTTCACTAGAAGAGATTGAGGATATTACTTAAGGTATCTTAGAAGATAAAGAAACCAAACGGCCGGACTAGATTACTAATCTAATCTTTATACTAACTATGAGCTAAGACTATTACAACTTGGAAGTGACCGACACTTTTCGTGTTTCCAACAGGTTACTTTAGAAAGTTGAAAGTGAAGATCGAAGAAGACTTCTCCTACATCAAATCTTCCTTTTTAATTAAGAAATAAAAAGTCACCAATTGGTAAAAATACCAAAATATAATACTCTCAACGGAGGTATTATCATAATCAATTCCGGTGAACTTGTTGGTTCCCAAATCGAACTAAAGATTTAACACTTGCCATTTGTGTCTCTACGAAGTACGGCTCACCTTGAAAAGCAATTTTTGAGAGCTACCGTGAAGTAGTTGATTATTTGGTTTAAGTCTCTTCCGTGTAACCGTTAAAATTCATTGTTAAAAAAAAATTAGTGTAAAGTTTTGCTTTTTGATTTTTAGTTTTTCTTTTTATGCGCACTCGTTCGCAATCTCGAAGACGTCGTCAACAACAAACTCCTCCGGTTGTTGTTGAAAATTTTGATTTAGAAGAACCAATTGTCGATCAAAACATTGTTGCAATGGCCGATAATCGAACGATGGCCCAAATGTTACAAGCACCCATCGAGGGGTATGAAGATGCTATAGTTGTTCCACCGATTAATGCTAACAATTTCGAGCTTAAACAACCTTTAATCAATCTTGTGCAAAGTAATAAGTTTACGGGTAGACAAGACCCTCACAATCACCTTCGATTTTTCAACAAAGTCACTTCAACGTTTAGACATCCCGAAGTTCCGAACACTTCGATAAAGCTTTTGCTTTTTCCTTTTTCTCTAGACGGTGAAGCCCGAGATTGGTTAGATAAGGAACCTCCAAGATCAATTCTCACATGGGACGACCTTGTTTCAAAATTCATAAACCAATTCTTCCCACCATCAAAAACAACTTACCTTCGGAACAAAATCACAAATTTTTTCCAAGAACCAAACGAAACCTTCAATGAAGCATGGGAACGTTTTAAAGGACTCCTTCGTCAATGTCCTCACCATGGCTTCTCGGAACTACACCAACTCGATACTTTTTACAATTCTTTGAATTCCAACGATCAAGATGCCTTAGATTCCGCCGCGGGTGGCAATTTCTTAGACAAGATGCCTCAAGAAGGTTTAGCGATTATTGAAAGCAAGTCGTTACTTTCAAGAAGTCTGCTAAAGATTCAAGATGATAACGTATGCTCTCTTCTACTTCTTCCCTTCTAATAATTGCTTTCGATATGCATCAACTAGCCTCTTATTCTCTTAAGGATAAGATGACATTAAGATGAAACTAAATATTGAATGAAATGAAGCTTTAGTTGTTACTAACTCACCGCGCACTTTGCCGTCAAAGCGATTAAGGAAGTATGTTTTACAATGTGATTAGACTCACAAATTATAAACCATTGGTCCGTTAAGAGATTCAACAAATGGCCGCCTTACTTGAAGACAAAATGAATATTCGAATGAGCCGTTTAGAGAAAGCGATTAGTGAAAAGAATGCTACGACTCCTGCTACCGTCAAAGCAGTCGAGGAAGTTTGTGTCACATGTGGTTCAAACCATAATTTCAACAATTGTCCGTTAACTAGGAACGATTTTCCCGTTTTTCAAGATAATATTCATCAATTCCAACAAACCGCCGCCGTTGGCAATTTTGTTCAAAGGAATCCTCCTAATTTGGCAAACCAAATGAGACCACCGGGTTTCAATCAACCGAATGTTCAAAACAACCAAAACCGTTACCAAGGAACCAATTCCAATTTCAATCAAAACCGTGGAACCAACTTTAATCAAAACCGTCAAAACAATCAAGGAGCCATTTATCAAGCCCCACCATACCAACCACCAATGAATCAGCCACCAGTTTATCAAGCTCCTACGCCTCAAATTCAAGGTGTTTCGAAAACAGATTTTGAAAACTACGTCAAGGCAAACGATGCGGTGTTGAAGAATGTTCAAAATCAGGGTCAAAATTTGCAAAATCAAATGGCTAATGTTACGAGTTTGTTGACAAGTCTTTGTGATAATTTCAAAAATTCCGCCTCTACTTCGAATTCAGGAACTCTTCCAAGTCAAACCGTAACTAACCCTCGTCAGCAAATTAATGCTATTACCACAAGGAGCGGTAAGACTTTGGAAGGACCTTCGACTCCTCTTGTTCCTACTCCCGATGTTTCAAATTCTCAAAAAGAACCCGAACAAAACCCGGAGACGTCAACGGAAAAAGTGCAAAATCCAAATTTGGAAAATACCGCACATGTCCCACCTCCGGGGGAAGAAGATTCCATTTTCATGGAAATTCCAAAACCAAAAGCAAAGAAAACCGTTAATTTTGATCCTAATTCTCCAAATCCTAATTCGTATCCATCTAAACTTCCATACCCCGAGAGGATGAAAGTGAGAGAGAACGATAAACCAAGTGCTCAACATAGCCGGTTTTTGAAGATGTTCAAACAACTCCGTTTAGAGATTGGATTGAAAGATGCTCTTGTCGAAATGCCAAAGTTCAACAAATGGTTAAGCTCGTTGCTAAGGAACAAAGAGAAGCTTGAGGAGATCGCTATCACAACTGTGAATGCTGAATGTTCCGCTATCATCATGAACAAAGTTCCCGAGAAGCTCGAAGATCCGGGAAAATTTCTTATCCCATGTGCTTTACAAGAACTCAATAGGACTAGTGCTTTAGCCGATTCAGGAGCTAGCATTAACCTTTTACCTCATTCTATCTACAAGAAACTTGGGCTTGAAGCTTTGACTCCTACTCGAATGACACTCGAGCTTGCCAATCGTTCCATTACTCACCCGATGGGCATAGCAGAGGATGTTGTAGTTAGAGTTGATGGTTTCACTTTTCTCGCGGATTTTGTGGTGGTTAATTTTGAACCCGACCCGAGAGTGCCTATTATTTTAGGAAGACCTTTCCTTCGCACCGCAAAAGCTCTCATTGATTTGTACGAAGAAAAATTGACTTTAAGAGTAGGAAAGGAAGAACTTGTTTATTATGCCGATAAATCTGAGAAAAACAAGGATAAGAATTTTGTTCACGCCATTTCTATCATCGATTTTTCAAAAGACGATCCGTTTAGTGGCAGTACCACTAATACTCTTCCTCCTAGTTCTTCTCCGGTGAAGACTAGTGATAATTTTGAGAAGTTCACCGATGAACTTGCTCCTCTTGATTCGTTACCACCGGGTAATGATGATTCGACTCTTAAGAAGGACTTTCATGAAGAAAATTTCAAGTTACTCAATCGATTATCGGGAATTCGGATGATGACTTCAAATCTAGCAACGTGAATCCTCTTTTTGAAAGAAAGGATAAGGATGTCAAGATTAAGTCTTCTTCTTCCTTCACACTTACTTCACGGAAAAGAACGTGTTTTGATTAGAGCTTATTTGATAAAAGATCGATTCCACTGGGAATTGATCTTACCCTCCCTCCCACCTTTGATGTTCAAGTAGCAATCCTACTTCCCTTACTCTCACCGGAGAGAAGGTTTGTTCATGGAAGACGCTGATGTTTTTCTCATTGGTTAGATTTGTATGGAGCATGATGAATCCCATTGCAGTAAGGAAGAAGATAATTTGTCTTTTAGCAAAATTCTTACATAAAAAACAAGCACCTCTTTCTCGTCCTCAAGAAGTTGAAGGAATCAAGATTAAAGAAGACAAAGTTTCAAGTGATGTTCTAATCAATACCATTGTTATGCCAATAAGAATCACTTTTGATAATCCAATTGATTTTAATGATCATTTTGCCAAACCAAAGGATTTTAAAAAGGACTTACCCATTTCATTTGACTCTACCACAACAAGTACTTTACCACCTCCCTTGCTAGATTTTGACTCACCTTTCACTGCGGAGTTGTCGGCTAGTGTTACCTTGAATTCTCTCGGAAAACGAGGGGCAAAGTATTAATAGGTATACTAGTTTATCATGCCATTCATGATAAAAATCTTGTAACATTGGAGGAGAATTTAAAAGAGAACATTTCCTCCGGGACTCTTTTAGTTTTCAAAGAACCGTCATTTCTTCTACCTCCGCCAGAACCACCAGATGAATGTTTGAATTTTGAGCCCATTTTGGTTATGAAGAATGTTGTGCTTAATGAAGATTTCTACCAAAGCAAGAAGACGTTACCTCTAAATGTTGAAGATGTCAATTCCTTCGCATTTGTCATTTGGACTTTTCTTCCATACTTCACTTACACCGAGGAATCACCTTTGATTTTCTCCTTTAGGAGTGAGAATTTTGTTTTTGACCCCGGCATCGTCACGTTTCATAAGCCAGTGGCAGTTTCAATGAAAGTTTTCCATTTGCTCTCCCTAAGGACGAATTAATTCAGGGATCGAGTCGAGCTTGCGACTCGGTGACCAAAAACAAGCCGCTTCGTGGGAGTTCACCCCATGCTTATCCTTTTCTATTTTTCTTTCTATTTTTAATGTGTTGTGATGTGTTGTGGCTATCCTCTTCCGGTTTCTTGTTGTTTGTTGTTTGTTGTGATTTTTGCAGGATTGACCCAACAAATTCTAAAAAAGACTCTCGTGTCTGGTGTTGTATCCCGTTTCACTCGAGCTTCCTTTCTTTTGTTTGAAATTAGTTTGGGGAGATCCAATATCCTTTCATCTTATCGATTCACGTTTATCTTTGCATAATTCATAAACGGCTTAGATTTTCGTAGAGACCCGCCTTAAACATTGAGGACAATGTTTCGTTTTAGTTTGGGGAGGGAATCTATCGATTTGATGTTACCTGCTTATTGTTTTGTTCTCACGTACCCGTTTTCCCACAAAAATAGCAAAAATTTTAAAATTTTAAGTTCTTATTTGTAGGATAAAAAATGAAAAAATATAAAAATGTTAGAAGTTAAAAAAAATGTTAAGACACGAATGTAGGTTTTCCGTTGGTAAGAATAAGAAGTAATTTTTGACCCGATCGTACGTGTAGAGTTCTAGCTTTCTCCCTTAACAATTAATGATGATAGTTTGTGCTAGTCTCATGTAGACTTTAAACATGCTAGACTTGAAATCGTTAGTAAATGAAGACTTTGTGCTAATCTCAAGGTAGATTTTAAATATGCCGAGTTGGATTTTATATAGGCTAAGTATTTGCGAATTTCTTTATTAGAGATTTTAAATTGCAAAGAATAAGAGATGATAGTGTTGATTAGGAGTTAGGATGCTAAACAAAGTTTATTTGGTAAACTTAAAGGCTTATAAGAATAACTTGTGGTTTTTCTTACCCGGAGTTCTTAAAATGATTAATTATACGTGTTCTCTTTAATTTTTACAAATTAGAGTTTTACTTTTAAAAGTCTAATCAACATATTTAGAGAAAAAGCTTCATTGATGATGAAGTCAAACATCATTTGTAAATAAGAATTTTAGTTCAAGTTTATACTTTAGTTTTCTAAAACGAAATTTTTCTATTTGCAAAAATAATGTGTTGAATTAATGAATGTTAAAAAAAATTAAATAAAAAAAACAATAAAAAAAATAATTGTGTAGTTGGTAAATAAAAAGGATGCAAGTTATAAATCCTTAGTGTTAATAATTAATGTACAAACTCCATCGCAATAAAGTACATGGGCATTTGTCGGTTCGCTCCCGATGTGACATCGAAAGAAAGGGTGGAGAATATATATTTAGGGTTGATATCATAATAAGTACACGAGCTCTTGTCGGAGGCGTGGCCGATGTGTCGTCAAAAGAAAAGCGATACCAATTCCTAGCCTAATAATGTAAATAGTAATAATAATATTGCAAAGTTAGAAAATAAATAGTAAAAATTTCATTTTCTAAAACCAAAGTATTCTTTTGAACTAAGGTTTGCAAAAGTCTACAAGGCTTTTTTTCATCGGAAGTTCATGCGTTTCGATTAGTATTCTCCGGATGGGGTGTCAAAAGCCTTAGCACTTACCCGACAACGGTGGGATGCTAGAGAAGAAAGTCATTTATGGGACAAGTGAGCCAATGATGTCTTAGCTAAAGAGGTTTTTGTTTGCTTTGAGTTGTGATCTTACAAAGTGATTAACATATTAGCCCAAAAGGCCCATGTGTAAAGCTTGGTCGGATTTCAACTATCTTAATATGTGGATTTAATGGTTTAAATTAATTTGAACATACACACCTAAATATATGATTTATGTCGAGAAGAGGAATTCATAAGTTGTAATTATAAGTAGTCTTAGCATCTTAGCTCGTACTTAACGGTGATCTTATTTTTAAGCTTAGCATGGGAAAAGTGAAAAAATCGGGATTGACGAATTTATCTTTTAAGACACTTAATTGTGCTTCTTAGTTCTATTTTGTAAATAAATAAGTTATAGTTAGGTAGATAATATATCAAGAAAAATCATAAAAAGAGAAAAAGTTTTGAAAATGGAAATCGGGTGTTTTATAACTTGTGACTTAGAAATTTTTCCACAAAGACTTTACTACTTCTTAAAGGATTAGTTTGGGGAAAATGTCTTAAGTATTTAATTATAAGGCATGTGATATTGCGTGAGGACACACAATCGTTTAGTTTGGGGAATTTTGATATGTGCAAAATACACATATCCGTTAAACCCAAAACAGACTAAAAATGGCAAAAATATGCTTGTATTTGTGTTTTGTGTGTGCAGGTATGGATAAGACAAAAATCACAAGAAAACAGTCAAAAACGGGCAAGCACGGACACGAGAATCGGAAGAGCACAAAAGAAGCCAAAGATGCAAAGCCAAAGCCAGAAAAAGTTAACCTCCAGTCAAAATTGGTCAAACAGTGGTCAACCAAAGTCAACCACAAAAGGACAAAACTTTAAAAGTTACCACTTTAGTCCTCCAAGTTTCCAAAAGTTCCATAAATAGTCCCTAAACCCTTAATGGGCCTTAAAACCCTAAAAACCCTACCCGGAAACCATTAAACCAAAAACCTAGCCCAAAAGCCCAAATCATAAGCCCAATACCCTTTTATATAAACCACAGGGGCTCAAACTGCCAAATTCTAAAGTTGTTTTACACTTTATCTTTGATAAACAATGACAAGGACGAGTTTTGCCAAATCTTCAAAGTGTAAAACGAAATTTTACCAATTTCAGTTATAAAAGAAAAAAGGCGCGAAGAAATAGTTACTATTCATCGTCTCTTCCAAGAGTTTACCCTCAGTCAAATCAAGGGGCTTTTCTCAATTAAGGGGTGATTTAGACAATTCATGGGATCGTTAATAAGATGGCAGGGAGAGATTAGTCAAATCAAGCTTCTCATTAACTCACTCTCAAGCTAAGGCCACGTGGCTATGGAAGAAAGCACAAGGAGAATTGGGATTTACTCTTGGATCACTCAGAGAAGTAACACAAGGGTCACATCAAGGATTGCCAGCTTGGCAATCCGTGTGATCCCAAGAAATGATCTAACGGCCATAATCATTGATCCAATGATTGGAAATGTGTACGGTTGAGATTCAGAGGAGCGTGCAGAGGAATTCAGGGCCTAGAAGCTTCATCAAAGGCCTATATAAAGCCCTCACTATCACACACACACTTATCTTTTTTTATCTTCTTTTTCCTAGTTTTCACCTAGTGTAGCTTTTAGATATTTTGCTTATTGTAATTTTTCTTTTAAAAATCAGTTGTAAATGTCTTTTATCTAATGTAATCAAAGTTTTTAGTTAATCAAATTCAGTGTTTGCTTTTAAATCTTCTTAACATCTTTTATTCATAAGCTCTCAATAAGTACAATTGTTCTCAGATGCTACTCATAAAATCCTATAAGCTCTTATTCAGCTCTTTCAGTCTCTAAGCTGAAATTGAGCTTAATTCAGTTGTTAAATCTTACTTAAATCAATAAACTAGTCTAGATACCTTTACATTTGGATTGAGGCTTTTGGAAGGAGAGCCAAACATGGAAGGGCTCTCATGGACTTATACTAGCTTATCTTAGGATAAGCTAGAGCTGTAGAATAGCTCTAAGAGTTCCTTTGTGCCTTGTTAAGCTAGGCCAATAGTAAGTTTCTCTTTAAATTTCTGTTTTAAAGATCTAGTTTAAATTTTGCTTATATTGCTTATTTGCTTATTAATCTACTTATTGTTTAATTGAATGCTTATTTGTGCTTAGTTTAATCATTTTTGTGCTTATTGATTACTTGTTTTTAGCTTAATAATTTTAGATCTTAATTTTTCATTACTTGTTATAAAATCATAAAAATCCAAAAATACTAGTTAGTGATTAGTAATATATCTTGATTTTAGCTTAAGTAGTTATTGATTTGTGTTCATTAGGTTAATTATAAGCTTAGTAACATCTAGTTTCAAGGTTTAGATAGTTAGTTTTCAAATATCAAGTTGAATCAAGTTCTGTCATGTTATTAAGGAGTGTTTGGAATAAGTGTGTTTGACCTCAAATAGTCAAAGTGACTAGGGGAATTTTATTTAGACAGCTGAGATTTCTCAAGTTATTAAGTTTTCAAGAGGTTTTGAGGTTTAGTTTACTTTATAATTCATTTTGAGGCTCATTAAGATATGCTAGCACCATGGGAATCTGTCTATTGAGTTTTTGCTTGTTAAAATTTGAACTAAGCCACTCAAGGCTTGGTTATCTCTTGTCCTGTGTTTTTGCACATTCAATAAGAGTGTCTAAGTGCAGGTTATCCCTCTAGGAAACCTGCACAATTGTTGCTTGCCTTTTGCCAAGTACAGCAGTTAGTATTGCTGTTACTTTAGGGTCAATTTTAGGCTAGTTACTTTAGGATCTTAGGGATAAATTTCTTCTAGCTTATAGTTTAGGTATAGTATAGTGTATATTAAGTATTGCTCTTCAATTATCATCTTAATTTCTTAGATTAATTTGCTGTCAAAAGTCACTAAAAAAAGCCAAAAAGTCCCAATAATAATAGGTTTAAGATTTTAGCTTTTAGATTATAATAATCTAGCTTATAGCTTAGGTTTTTATGATTTGGTTTCTTAGCTTATATATAGGTAAAGTAGTTTTCAAAAGCTGAGTTTCTAATATAGCTTATTGAGCATTTGAGCTTATTTTGTTTTTGAGCTTTTTGAGTTGTTTCCTGAGTTTAGTACTTTCATTATCCATTTCAGTTGGTTTAAGATGTTCCTAGGTCAATTAGCTTTTCATTTCTAGATAGTACACATCATAAGCTTTTCAGAACACCTTTTGCTTTTTCATTTGAGCTTAATTTGAATAGTTTACAGCTGATTTAGTAAAACCAAGGGTAAACCCCTACACTCTGTAAACAGCTTATTGATAAGCTGTTTTTGAGCTTATTATTGGCTTTCAGCTAGAGGAGTTTTTGTTAAAATTGTTCACTACAACTTAATCTAGAACTTTGATTTTATAAGTTTTTCATAATAAGCACTTTTTAATTTGAACTTATTTTTAAGCTTAAAAGAACTTAGTTTGAAGTCGGGGTTGGGCCTCAGGGTAGGTTATGAAATTTTTAAGTTTATTTGTTATCCTTTCGTTAGTTTGTTAGTTTTCCTATAAGTCCTTCAAGGACTTGCACTGTTAATCCCTAGTTAGTTAATTACTTTTATAACAATTTTAATAAATAATTAGGTTTAGTTTTTAATTAGTTTAATTAAACTTTAATTAAAAAGTAAAAATTAGGGCTTTTATATTTATAAAATTTCTCATCACTTTCTCTTTTTAGTGTAATTTTTATAAAAATTTTAGGGTTTATATTTTTAGCTTTTTTTATTATTTTTAAGCTTTTAATTAGATTAAATCTTAGAAAATTCAAATTTTAAAATCTAAAAAGCCAAAAATAGTGATTCTTTTTTCTAAAATTTTCTTTTTCTTCGTTTTACATAGGAAACATATAATTTCAATTATTTGCTATTTATTTTATTATTTTAGGATTTAATTAGATTTAAAGTTTTTTAATTAATAAAAAAAATTCAAAAATAATAAAAAAATGTTTTTCTTTTTCTTAAAATTTTCTTTTGTCCTAACTTAGGTTTAGAAATTTAGTTTGCATTTTTAGGACTGTTTGTTAGTTAAATTTTGAGTTTCCATAATTAATCCTTTAGTGCTAAAATGTTAGTACTTGTTTATTTTAATCTTCTTAGTAGTTATAGAAAACCCAATCAATCTTCGAACCCATTCAAATCAGTATCCAATATCAAGCGAGGTTTCAATTTCTCAAATCGTTGGGAAAAACGACCCGGGAAATCATACTTTCCGGTAAACCATACGTAATATATATTTTACATTGAGTTATATATATAATAAATATATATATAAATATATATATAATTAAAAGAGAGAATTTACCTTAAGGAATTTTCTTATTTGGCTCTTGTGGAAATATAAATAGGTGTATTATAGTCCGCGTACAATTACTATGGATTTTGTGAGTGGATTGCCGAAGAACGGCCTGAATGGGGTACGATAACGATTGGTTATTGTCGACCAACTAACCAATCAGCTTATTTCCTGCCAGAAGAAAAACGGACAGTATAGAGAAACTCACGCGACTATACTTGAAAGAAATTATGTGTAGGCATGGTGTTCCTGTTTCGATCATTTCGGATCGAGATACGAGTGACGGAACCGGTGTTGATCAAAGACATGCGCTGAGTGCCAGGAATGACTATAAGCCGATAAAGTCGTTTAACAAGCATAGAACCGAGAGCCGCCCAGGGATTGGACTCCACTAAGAGGTTCTTTCTCTCACGTCATTTTGCCCGCCCGTTTCATTTCCTTTTATCGAAGTTCGTTCAGTCGGTAAGCATCCCGTTAGCTCTTCATATTTCCACTAAGAAAATCCTAATACACCATCTTAATCCTTGTTTAATAAAATCCTCTTACAATTCCACTAAGAAAAAATCCTAGCATGACGCAACTAAGTTTTCAAGAAGTTTAATTTTTGGTGTGTTCTTGGAAATTTCGAGTATAAGGGGGTGATTAGTATAGCTAGATTAGTGTTTTTAGCAAGTTGGGTGATTGAAAAAGTTTAGTTTGTTTGGTTTGGGTTGCTCATCCGATTTCAAAAGGAAGGAGGAAACCATATTTGATCTTTGTTCTAGCTTTATGAGTATTTTAATTGTGTTTTTATGTTGATTAATTAGATGTTATTCATAATGATAGTTATTGCTAGAAGGATCAATGCAAAAATTATTTGAAAGTATTTTTCGAGTATGAAACATATTTGTATTTTGGTACATTGTTTTTTTTTAGGCTAGTTAAACATGTTGGAATAGTTAAATTTTGATAAAAATGTGATTTGGTATGACTTTGGGTGGACTTCATTTGACCAGAAAGTTTGACTTGGTCATGGCGTGTCGAGAAATTTTTGAAATCTATTTTAGGCTTTTGATAATGATAAAGATGTTATAAAGGGTCAGATTTGATATAAGGTGGCCTTGTAAGTCCTAGATAGGCGGAAACGTTTTACGGTCGAGTCAATTTTAGGTAAAAATCCAAACTACGAACATGGACTTTTGAAAGACAAACTTTCTAAACCATATGAATAAAGACTATAATAAGCAAAGGGTTCGTAATGTTAGTTAAATTGTAAAGCAATATGAAGTTCGAATTACATTATCCTTACTTTCGGCAAGCTTTCTAAAAATGGAAACTTAATGGAAAACGTTGTACTATTATAAAGAACGTCAATGAGAAATGTTTTGCGTCGCACTTGGAGATTTTAGTATATGATTGTATATACGTAATAATAATATATATGTATGCAAGTATGCAATATATGATTTAATATAATTTTAGTCACGTATCGCCATATATTAATATATAGTTCGTGAGTTAAGCTCGTGAAGCAAGTTTACGCTTGTTGAGTTGGAATGCTTTGATCTTTTGCTTAAGGAGTTCATACCACTTTTGAACTAATTTAAATGATTTTAAACCGGTCTAGGGGGATACATGTTTGTTTTGATAAATCGAACCACATATGATTTTATGGTATGCTGGAACCCGATTATTGAGATTGTTTCCTCCCCCCCCGCATAAGTAGCTATTGTCGAAGTCCCTTATTTCATGAACCGTTAATTGCCTTCTGAGGTGAACGCTAATGCATTAAATAGATCTGTTAGGTTTGACAACCCTATCCGGGGTTTGAATCCTTGTGACCACCCTGTTAAACGAACATTTTGTATTTAGAAATTAGTAGGTATATGACAATAATACCTTGTTTTGGGGCACTTTAACATATGAAATGCCATATGTACTATTAACGTTCGATGTCATGAGCTTATTGTCGTGACAGAAGAAGAAGTTGATATAACATTTGCATTTTGTTGCTTGTTTTCTGAGAACTAATTATGTGTTCAAAGATATTGCTTATCAAATATTTAAAACTTTATGAATTTACACTCAACTTTTGTTGTTGACAGGTTATAAACAAGTTAATATACCCTAGGTAACTAAGGATGAAGGCAACGATGGAGTAGGGGTGGTCGTGCGTGTGATGGATTTTATGGAAAGACTACTTGTGTGTTCCGGTCTTTCAAAAACAATGTCTTAAGTTGTGTTAAAAACAATGTCTTTTATTTAAAACAATTGTCTTTCAATGGTTGTAAACTACGGAGGTTGAAATTCTGTGGGACCTACACACAAAAGAAAAATTTTACATCATGATCACTACTCAGACCACTGTTTGATCAGACGTCTCATTTGGGTCGTTTATCTATTATCTTGGCTTAAGGTGCCATTTAGTAACATTCAATTGCAACTTATTTTGCTGCGCACTCCCAAAATCCAATGTACGTTGGGTGGGGTGTTACAGAGTGGTATCAAGAGCCTAAGGTTATAGAGAACTAGGTCGAGTCTTCTTTTTTTGAAAACTTAAACTATAACGCTTCTACACGCACGCTGAGACTCCTCGTTGCCATTGGTTACCTAAAGAAACAAAAGGTAAATTTGTTGATTGTTACGTATGGATATATGCTTACGTATGTGTTATATGTATAAATAGTTAAGTATGGATAAATTTATGCATGTGTTGGATGCATGAATTGTTATGTATTGGTGCATTTATGCATGTGTTATGTGCATAGAATGTCATGTGATTATATGATAACCATCATTATATATATGTTTGAAATATAATTGAGATATATTCGGATTGAAAAAGGTCGCGATTTGTGAATTTTTATTTTTTACGCTTCTATGCGAACTGTTATTTTGATAATAGTGTTCCAATAATAATAAGAAGTGATACGTTATTAAGTAAGTATTGTATGATATTTTCTAGATTATCATGGTGAATGTAATTCCTCCCGATCATGTGGATGATGTACTTGTTGTTGAGCCGAATCAACATGATGATGTTCCTGTTGATCCCGAGCCTGTCTTAGTAGATGAAGACGAGGACCCGAGAGAAGACGAATTTGAGGAAGAAGAAGATCCTCAAGAAGAAGAAGATGACATGGAAGTCGACATTGAGGAAGACAAGAATGAGCCAGTTGACATATCCTTATGAAGAGGTGGATCCTCTTAACCCTCCGCCGCCTGCTTTTGAGTCTGAACCTGATAATGAGATTAAGGTTGAGGATGCGGTTGAATCCGAGGATGAGACTGTTCCTGCTAGCGTCCATAAGGTAGGTGAATCATCTATTGTTCCTTTTCTTCGTGAGGACAGTGATAGTCTATTGCCTAGTCTCATGAGGAGGGACATTAACTCTTTGTTTGGTCGGATGGCTTCTCTTTCAAGACAATTGTGTGGTCGCAAAACGGCGCATGCATTGGTCGAGAAGAAAGGAAAAGCAAAGGACAAGTATTATGGTAAGTTGATTTTGGATTTAGATAATGAAGTGCGTTCTAGTGTGGAGCAAGGAACGGCTGCGATGGAAAAGCTAGTTAAAAAGCTTGGTAATACTGAAGATAAGGTTGAATGTAAGAAATTGAAGAAGGAACTTGAAGAAGAAAGGATAAGCAACACATTCCTTTGTATACAGAACGAATGAGTCAAGAGAGATCTCTATTGGACTAGAGTTCGAGCTCATGAGTTTTATCAAGAGATGATTCATAGAGGATTTGTGTTTAAAGAAAGACCGAATGAAGCTATTGATGTTCCGGTCAAGGATGAGGAGCGTACTCCAAAAGAATCATGAGGGAATCCATTCGTAGTAGTTTAGATTCACCTGTAGCTTCTTTTGTTGTGTAATCACTAAACTGAATCCTCAGTTAGTAGAGTTAGTGCTATTGGTTGTAACGATTTGTATCATTTCATGAAACAATGCAACTATGTATTAACTCTCTTGTGATGAAAAATGAATGACTATCTTTTGATTACTACTTGATGTTGTGTGACTGTTGTTGTGATTGATTTGTCATTATATCATGTTATGAGTATATCATGTGATGAATGCTTATCAGATTGTTTTCTGTGTGACGTGACAGAATCATGCCTCCAAACTCTGCACCTATGACTCAAGCTGCTATTCATCAAATGATCAAGGAAAGTGTTGATGCCGCTATTGCTGCTGAGCGCGCAAGGCAATTAAATGTCAAAAACGATGCTAGTGGATCTGGGCCAGTTAGAGGTCAAGACATTGCACCTGTTGTTCGTAAGTGCACTTTTGTTGGGTTTATGAAGCGCAAACCTGCTGTCTTCCGTGGTGTTAAAGGAGCTGTCAAATTGCAAAGATGGTTTGAGAAAACTAAGAGTGTTTTCGAGATTAGTGAATATGCAGAGGGTAAGAAGGTAAAGTTTGTTGTTGCTACACTGGAAGGACTAGCTTTGACTTGTTGGAAAACTATGGTTGCAACCATGGGTTTAGAGACTGTGAACCAAATGCCTTGGACTGAAATGAAGCAACTGATAACTGCGGAATTTTGTCCGATAGAAGAAGTTTAAAGAATGGAGCACGATTTGTGGAACTTGAAGGTTAAGGAGTATGATGTTGTTGCTTATACTCAGAGGTTTAATGAACTGGCTTTGATGTGTCCAAGAATGGTAGAGCCTGAAAGAGTGAAGGTTTATGCTTATATCAGGGGATTGACTGATAATATCAAGGGTGAAGTGACATTTTCTAAGCCTGCTGATCTGAACGAACCTGTACGTATGGCTCATAAGTTGATGGAGCAGAAATCGCAAGCTAGAGATGCAGGAATTTTGGAAGGAAAGAAGCGAAAGTGGGAGAGCATTCAAAGTGGAAATGGTAGTGGTAAGGGCAATCAAAAGGATAACTCTCGTCAAACTTTGCAGAATAGCCAAAAGCAAGGAAACACGCGAGCCATGGTTACCGCTCCTACTGACGGAAAGCTTCCTTTGTGTGAACGATGTTTTACTCGCCATGTGGATCTACGATCAAGTGCCACAAGTGTGGAAAGGTTGGGAACAAGGCAAGGTATTGCAAGGAGAAGAGTGTTGCCACGGGTGCTAACGCTCAACCTGTTTGGACTTGTTATGATTGTGGTGAGCAAGGTCATACTAGGAACCGATGCCTAAAGAATATTAAGTAAGAAGAAGTTGGAGAAGTTCGTGGCCAAGCTTATGCTATTAAGGATGCCAAGCTTATGCTATAAAGGATGCCGAGCCTCAAGGTCTGAATGTGGTTACTGGTACGTTTCTGCTCAATATTGCTTATGCTTTATTTTCTTCGCTTCGTGTTCATGATAGGAGTTTTGTGGATACTAGATTTAGTTCCATGCTTGATATCGATCCGGTTTAAAATAGGAGCCTAGTTATAAGTAGGTTAGCAGATGGTAAGGGTAGTTTCGTTAGTACGAACACTGTTTTGAAAGGTTGCACTTTAAATTTAGTGAACCATATTTTTAAAATCGATCTTATGCCAATTGAGCTTGGTACGTTTGACGTCATCATCGGTATGGATTGGTTTGTCAAGCACGATGTCATTATCGTTTGTGGCGAGAAAGTTGTTCGTATACCATATGAGAACAAGATGTTGATAGTCAAAAGCAACAAGGGTGTGTGTCTCGATTAAAGGTTATTTCGTAGTTGTATCAAGGCCGTACGTACGTTCGAGCGGGTTGTCATTTGTTTTGGAACCACGTGACGAAAAACAAGTCGAAAGATAAATGAATGGAAGATGTGCCTGTAATTTGTGATTTTCCTAAAGGTGTTTCCTAAGGAGTTGCCAGGACTACCACCGTCGAGGCAAGTAGAATTTTGAATTGATCTAGTACCGGGGGCTGCACCTGTTGCACGTGTACCGTATAGATTGGCACCGTCTGAGATGAAAGAATTTTCAATATAATTCCAAGAGCTGTTGGAGAAAAGATTTATTCCTCCGAGTTCATCACCGTGGGGAGCACCGGTTTTGTTTGTGAAGAAGAAAGATGGATCTTTTAGAATGTGTATAGATTATCACGAGTTGAACAAGTTGACTATCAAGAATCGTTATCCTCTTCTGAGAATTGTCATTTTTTGACCAATGCAAGGTTCTAGCGCTGGATTCTAAGTTCGTATCTGCTTCTGGACTATCACCAGCTACGCATTAAAGAAGAAGACATTCCGATTACAACATTTAGAACTCGGTATGGTCACTTTGAGTTCCAAGTAATGCCGTTTGGATTGACTAGTGCGCCTGCTGTGTTTATGGACTTGATGAACCGAGTATGCAAGCCGTATATGGATAAGTTCGTCATAGTGTTCATCGATGATATTTTGGTTTATTCCAAGTATGAATAAGAGCATGGGAAGCATTTAAAGATTATTCTGGAGCTGCTTAAGAAGGAGAGATTATATGCCAAGTTTTCAAAGTGTGATTTATGGCTAGATTCGGTACAATTTTTGGGTCATGTGATTGATCGTAGTGGTGTGTGCATGTGATCTGCCTTAGTATCGAGCCATTAGGAGTTGTGGGCCTAGCCACCGACGACGCCAACAGGGTGGGCTATTTCGTGGATTGGTCCGGTATTTTAGGAGTTTATTGAAGGTTTTTTTTTGATTTCTAAGCCATGGACTAAGTTGACTCAGAAATAAGAAATACGAGTGGGGAAAGGAGAAGAAGAAGGTTTTCAATATGTTTGAAAGCAGGAAGTTTGTGTAGTGCATCGATCTTAGCGTTGCCCAAAGGAACAGAAGATTTCATGATGTATTGTGACGCATCTCTTAAGGGTTATGGATCCATGTTGATGCAAAGAGAGAGGGTGGTAGCGTATGCTTCTAGACAATTGAAAGTTCATGAAGAAAATTACACTACTCACGATTTGGAATTAGGAGCCGTTGTTTTCGCTCTTAGATTATGAAGACAATATTTGTATGGAACGAAGTGTGTGGTTTTCACCAATCAAAGAGCCACAATATATTTTGAATAGAAAGAGTTGAACTGGAGACAACGGAGATGGGATGAGTCTGTTGAGTGTTTATTGAGACTGTGAATAATTCGGTATCATCTTGGAAGCAAAATTGTTGTGAGACGTCCTTGAGTCGAAAGGAAAGAATTAAGCCATTACGTGTTCGAGCTTTGATGATGACTGTTCACAATGATTTACCGAAGCAAATTCGTGAAGCTCATAAGGAAGCAATGAAGAAGAAGAATGTTGAGGCAGAACATTTGGGGAGATTGATTACGCCAATATTCGAATTTCGCCCTAATAGAACACGTTATTTTGGAAATCGTGTTTGGTTGCCGCGATTCGGTGGGTTGAGGGATTTGGTTATGCATGAGTCGCATAAGTCATGGGTATTCTATCATCTGGGATCGGGACAAGACTGTATCAAGATCTGAAACCTATTTGTACTTAGTGGTCCCGCCGAATATGAAAGTTAATATCACCACGCATGTTAGTAAGTGTCTGACTTGTGCGAAGGTTATAGCCGAGCATCAAAAACCTTCTGGATTGCTGCAACAACCTGAGATTCTGGCTTGGAAGTGGGAAAGGATCACTATGGATTTTGTGTGTGGATTGCCAAGAACGCCGAGCAGGTACGATACGATTTGGGTTATTGTCGACTGACTGACCAAATCAGCTCATTTCTTGCAAATGAAGAAAATGAATAGGGTCGGGAGAAAACTTACGCGACGTTAATTTGAAGGAAATAGTGTGTAAGCATGGTGTTCCTGTTTCGATCATTTCGGATCGAGACTAGCATTTTACGTTCAAATTTCTGGTGGAGACGATTCAGAAGCCTTGGGACGAATTTGGATATGAGTTGGCTTACACCCTCAAAGGCCTATGGTCAAAGTGAAAGGATGATACAAACGTTAGAAGATATGTTGCATTCCTGTGTGATTGACTTTGGAAGTAGTTGGGATCGCCATTTGCCATTGGTCAAGTTCTCTCTACAACAATAGTTATCAGAAAGTATTTAAGGGCTGCACACTTATGAGCTTTGTATGGACGGAACATGTTGACTCACCTGGTATGCTGGAGTGAGGTTGGGGATAGCCAACTCACCGGTCCAGAATTGATCCGTGATACGACCGAGAAGATTATCCAGATTAAAAACCGTTTGTTAGCTACTCGTAGTCGCCAGAAGAGTTATGCAGATAAGAGAGCTAAGCCATTGGAATTTGAAGTTGGTGATATGGTACTGCTTAAGTGTTGGGAATTATGCATTTCTGACTTAGTACCGTTAGTTATATTAGTTAGTACCGCTAGTTGTAATTTGTACTGACAGTACAAAATAGTTAGTACTGATCAGATAGTTTAGTAGCGTGTATAAAAGGTGAGTACCGTTTATGAGATATTGGGGGGGGTGGGGTATGAGTTATTTAGGAAATGATAATGCATGATCTTTATACGCGTTTTGGAAAGCCCATTAGGGTTTCCTTAGTAAACTTTATAACGGGAACCTAGGATAGTTAGTAGATATAGTTCTACCACGATCATAGAGACCGAATGTAATCATTGCTTGTATCTGTAACTTAGGCAGATTCAATGTTTAATGTAAAAGTTCTTTTGTGATATTCAATATTGTTCTTCTTAGCATTATTGATTAGATTCCGCATAATCAATAGTGTTTTCTCAGTTTTCATGATTGTTGCTTTAGACTTATCTAAAGGAGCAAACTCTTTGCAAGCTGAAGGTTAAGATCTATCTATTAAAACGATCCAACAAAGTGGGTATGAGCTAGTGTGGAAACTCTGAATTAAAGAAGAAGCATATTATAAGATGGCAGAACAAGACATTCCTCCACCCACTATCACAGCAATTGAACAATCCCTATCATCTGGAAGTCGAGAAATATGATTTTTGAGCATGAGGGACGCGACAATATATTGTCACAAGACCATAACCTCTAGGATGGTATTATGTCAATGGAGATCTAGCGGCAAGGAAGCATGCACCAACTGGGAAACATCTACTTTCCTGCTCATAAGTCTGACCAAACAACTGTGATGCAAAGAAATTAGGAAAGATCACGAGCACTTGCTTTTAAAATAACTGTTGAATTACCTCCTCAAGTTTCATAATGTTCCAGATGCTAAATCTCTTGGGAGCAATCAAATCAAGGTTTTGAGGGAATGAGAATCTAGATGATGCAGAAAACAATATTTCTAAAACATTAGTTGAAAATTTTTCTATACATCAAAATGAAAGTCTGATAAAGCTTTGATAGGTTCCACAATACTATAAGTCAATTAGAGGTTCATGGTGCTCTAATATCAAAGGAAGATATCAACCAGAAGTTCCTAAAAAGTCTTCCTTCTTCATGGAATCAAATTGCTCTCATCATGAGAAATAAGCCAGGCATTGATGAGATTGATATTGATGATCTCTACAACAACCTTAGGGTTTATGAAGATGAGATGAAAAGGTCTTTAAGTTCTACATCTAACTCTCAGAATTTGGCTTTTCTCTCCTCTGAGAATACAAATAGTACTAATAAAGTTAGTATTGCTAGTGGAGATATTGGAGTTAGTACTGCTGGTGGAATTAGTCAAGTTCTATCTACCCTATGTGCTCATGATGCAGCATACTCTTTCTTTGCACAACCAACAACCAGTCCTCAACTTGAGAATGAGGATTTTTAGCAGATTGATGGAGATGACTTGGAGGAATTGGATCTTCGATGGCAAGTGGCTATGTTGATTGTCAGAGTAAAGAAGTTCATTCAGAGGACAAGAAGGAACTTGGACTTCAAAGAAAAATGACCTGTTTCTCTTGATAAGTCAAAGATTGAGTGCTACAACTATCATAGAAAAGGGCACTTTGCTAGAGAATACAGATTTGAAGAAGGAATCTTCAAGGAGAAGGATCTTATGTTGGACATGGCAGGAGGAATGCACCAACAACTTGAATCTTCATCACATGCATGGTGGCTCACGATGGTCTGGAGGCTATGATGAGCCAATGGGTTTTGAAGTAGACCAGTCATGCTATGCTTTGATGGCAATCTCCTCTTCAAGCTCATCCAAGTTTTCTGGACAGTGAGGTGACAAAAAATGTCTAAACAATGTCTTGAATAATTTCTAAACTCTTCAAAAAAAGAACTATGATACTGAAAGAGAATAACACATAACAAAGCAAAATAGTAATCGAGGTTATATACGATAGCCTTCAGAGTTATAGAATCTTGGATTCTAGACATGAAAGAATGAATTGGCTTGGGGTGAGAAATATGGAATTTCAAAACTATGCGGATTAAATGCAAGAGAAAATAAAGTTAACAACCCTTAAACCTGGAATTAGAGAAAGTTGTTAAGGTAAGAGATGAGTTAACATTCAAGATAGAAAAATGGGAAGGAATTCATCCATAGATCTAGATGTATTACTCAAAGATCCAAATGAAGTGTTTAGAGAATAAAAACTGATTTAGGAAATGGCACAAAATTGATGAATGAGTACGATTCTGAAACTAATAGTGAGATTAGTTTGAGTGTTTTTAATGTCAGATCTAGTGATGAATATTCCACACATGCTAATGATAGGTCTTCCAAAGCAGATGGGTATCATGCTATTCTCCCTCCTATAACAGGGAACTTCTTAACCCTAAGAGCTGACATATCATTTGCAGGTTTAGATGATTATGCCATTAGGAAGGAAAATCATGTGAGTAACAAACAAACTGATCTTATACTAATATAAGTGAGCTGTAGGGTAAAACCAAATGAAGCGAATATTTCAAAACCTAAGACTATCTAATTGTATAGTTAACAAAGATAAAGTTATCATTGAGGATTGGAACTCAGATGATGAGGATGATGTGTCTGAAGTGCAAACAGTTAGTCCTGTTAAGACTAATGAATTTCAGACAGTTAAACCTAGAGTTGATAAAATTGGTCAAACTTTTCAAAAACAAGGAATTGGATTTAAGAAAATAAAAGCTTGCTTTGTTTGTAAAAGTAACTGCCATTTGATTAAAGATTATAATTTTCTTGACAAAAAAGAGTCAGAGACTAAGATGAAATAAAAAAAAAAAAAAAATGTGGCCAATACTGTTCCAAGGGTGACAAAACAGTATGGGAGTCGTATGCTAAAAGGGTAAATCACCAAAAAAATTCAAATAAATTGAAATACCCTCATTTAAGAAAGACTTTTATCCCATCAGGAGTTCTAACAAGAACAGGTTTGATTACTCCTGTAAAGCAAAATGAGAAAATAGCAGTTCACAAAGTTAGTACTGCTAGGCCAGTTAGTATTGTTAGGCCTGTTAGTACTGTTAGACCATTTGCTCCAAAAATAGCACAAACTAGTGGTGCTATTAGACTAATTTACCCAAGAATGGACAATGTAAGACCAAGAGGCTCATATTCACCTATCAAGAGGTCCTACTACACAAAACTAGCTTTTAAACCCAAAGACTTAAAACAAGATGTTAAAACTTTTGGGGTTCAAAATATGACTACTGCTGGGACAAAAGCAGTAGTTAATACTGGTAAGGGTAAGATGGATATTGACCTTAAAAAGTCAAGGTGGGTTTGGAGGCCTAAGGAAAATTACTTGGATCATGTGTCCAAAGACAGTGGATCATTCATGCTCAAGAAAGTTGAGTATGTTGACCCAAAGAGGGTATTTCAAGTCTGATATGGCTGGGTACCTATAGAGATCTAATTCTCTTATTTCTGTGCAAGGCAATCCATAGATCTTGTTAAAGGATCCATGCAAGTGATGTGGTTAGTGGTTGCTCTAGCCATATGACTGGTAACAAAGCTTATCTTTCAGACTATGAAGATTTCAATAGAGGCTTTGTGGCTTTTGGAAGTGATCCCAAAGGAGGTAAAATTACAGGTAAAGGTACACAAGATTCTTATGTTGCAGGTTCATCAGGAAAAGATAAAGGACATACTCAGGAATACATACTGCTTCAACTACAACCTCATAGGACAAGGATTCTAGTAGAAGATATTGCTCCAGCTGCACATGAAAAACCTTCTGAAAGTTCTCCTAAAGACAATGATGTACAAAATTCAAAAGATGGTTGTTGACAAGATAAGAAAACATCAGATGAAAGAAAGTGAACAAGGACGTGCAAGTGAACTTGAGAAGATGGTCTATCAAGAATTGGCTGCTACAAGCTATGGATGATTGTTCAGAAAGCCTTTGAGGAAGAAACGAGGAGGAATTGCATCTCAAAAAGGAAGAAGGCAGCTTAGGCTACAGTACTAACTACTTGTATGATAAGCAATATGTTAGTACTGATAGGCATAGGTAGTTGATAGGCCATTTGTTAGTAACTGATTGGCCATCTGGTTAGTACTGATAGGGATTTGTTAGTATGATAGTACCATCTGTTTAGTATTGCTAGTGCTCCCACAGGGTGCACAAATGCGGGTGAATCATCTTTGTCTATCATGGAGGAAAAATACCTATGATGATTACTCTCTCTAATGATGTTTACCCTTGATCCAAATATTGCCTGACTTGGAGATGCTTCTGATACTCTTCCAAATGCATGGATTATTCATGGAGCTTATGGATGATGTTGAGATGGGGTGCAGTAGTGATTTCTATAACTGGTTTTACACCTCATTGAGTCACTCCTATTCCACCCTCGGAATCTGAGGATCATCCAAAAGGACAAATTCTAGGAGATCCTACATCAGCAGTTCAAACAAGAGGGAGTTAAAAGGATTCTTCAGCAAAAAGGCCTGGTAATTACATTAACAAACTTAACAAAAACAAATCACAAGGTTTATGCAGAATGTTTGATTGCATGTTTTCTCTCTCAAGAAGAACCAAGACTTATCACAAGCCTTACACGTTGAAAGATGGTTGGTTGGAAGCAATGCAAGGGAAATACTTTCAGATCAAACTAACAGAAGGTTTTAGGTACTGTTGATTGCCATATGTGAATAAAGTAATTGGCACAAAGTGGGTCTTCAAAAATAAGAGGGATGAGAGAAGTATTGTTGTGAAAAACAAAGCACGGCTTGTAGCACAAGGGTTTAGACAGGAGGAAGGTATAGATTATGATGAGGTTTTTGCACCTGTTGCCAGAATTGAGGCAATTAGGTTATTTTTAGCCTTTGCATCATACATGGGATTTACTGTCTACCAAATGGATGTTAAAAGTGCATTTCTTTATGGCACTATTAAAGAGGAGGTGTATGTTCATCAACCTCTAGGCTTTGTTGATCCTGCTCATCCAAACAAAGTCTATAAGGTGATCAAAGCTCTTTATGGTCTACATCAAGCTCCTAGAGCTTGGTATGAGACACTTTCTTCTTTTCTGATAGAAAATGGTTTCAGAAGAGGTACCATAGACAAAACATTGTTTATCAAGAAGAAAAAGAGTGACATTATGTTAGTCCAAGTGTATGTGGATGACATTATTTTTGGTTCTACAAAGAAGTCTATGTGTACAGAGTTTGAAGACTGTATGCACAAAAGATTCCAAATAAGATTTATGGGTGAAACTAACATCTTTTTTGGGTCTTTATAAGTGAAAGCAACAACCTGATGAATCTTTATAGTTAAAGAAAGTATGTAGTTGACATCTCTAAAGAAATTGGTTTTTTGTCATCAGAATCGTACTACTCCTATGAGTCTATAACCATGGTCAAGGATTGAAGATGGTGTTGATGTAGATTGTACATGGTTACAGGTCGATAATTGGCTCCCTATGTATTTGACTTGCATCAAGGCCAGACATCATGTTTGTTGTTTGTGGCTCTTGTGCTAGATTTCAAGTCACTCCAAAAGCCTCACACTTAAATGCAGTAAAAATTTTTAGGTACCTTAAACATCAACCCAAACTCGGGTTATGGTATCCTAGGGATTCACCTTTTGAACTAGAAGCTTTCTCAGACAGTGACTATGGAGGAGCCAGTCTTGACAGAAAATCAACAACAGGTGGATGTCAATTTCTTGGTAGAAGATTGATATCTTGGCAATGCAAGAAGCAGACTATTGTGGCTAATTCTACTACTGAGGCAGAATATGTTGCTGCTGCTAACTGTTGTGGGCAAGTACTATGGATACAAAATCAGATGATGGATTATGGCTTTAATTTCATGAACACCAAAATCCATATTGATAATGAAAGTACCATATGTATAGTCAAGAATCCTGTCTATCACTCAAGGACCAAGCACATTGAAATTCGACATCACTTCATAAGGGATTGCTATGAGAAAAGATTGATAGATGTTGTCAAGATTCATACTGACAATAATGTTGCAGACCTTCTCACCAAAGGATTTGATGTCACAAGATTTAACTTCCTGGTGGTTAGCATTGGGATGTTAAACCTGTAGCTACATTTGAGGGGAGGTTTACATTGTAAAGTTTGTACTTGTCATTAGTACTTGTAGTTAGAATTAATACTGCTAGGGTATTGATTCTAGTAGTTAGGATATTTAGTTCAAGTTAATACTGTCTTATGAACATGTTTTGCAGTATTTTTCTTGTTGTGGGCTAACTTTTTCAGGAACAACATGGATTTGAGAATGGATGGAAGCTGTGCCAGTAATTTCTCTCATATCTGGGTTGTAAGTGCTTAATTCTGGTAGAACAAAGGTTAATACTGGTATGTCATTTTTAATACTGGTAGACGAAAGTTACTACTGGTGTATCATATTAATACTGGTAGACCAAAAAGTTAATTCTGGTAGACCAATATTAATACTGGTAGATGACCGTTGGTACTGGTGAGGGAAAATTGATTTTCCCTGTTTAAATATTACCGTTAGAGATTTTTACGGCAATTACCTCTCATATAGGTTTCCTATTTGGATAATTACTGAATTTTATTCATTAACACATCTTTCTTTACTATAAAGAAACTACTTTTTAGTGTGTCCAATACGAAACCTTGTTTCTCATCAATATAAATTCAATTGCCCCTCTCTACCAGTACTTAGTTACTTAAACGAACCAAACCCAACACTCACACTCGATTATTCACAACTTCTATTCTTCAAGAACTCAAGATGACCACTTTAAAGTATTCAGACAAGCATAACATGGTCGCTTTTCTTAAGAAACCCAATGAAAGTGTGGGTTTCACTGAGATAGTGGATTTTCTCAAAGGTACTTCTCTAAGGTATGCCTTATCTCATAATCTCACTCTCTATGATTCCCTAGTCAAACAGTTCTGGCATACTACAACAGTCAGAACACTTGCTAATGGGACTCAAGAATTAATAGCATCTATTGATAATAAGGAATATACTATTACTGAGGCATCTGTCAAAAGTAAACTTTAATTGGCAGATGCAACAGGTATTAGTAATCTACCTGATGCTGACATTTATGATGGGTTGGCAACATTCGGGTATGTTTCTGAGGGTAAATTAACTTTTTGGAAAAAGAATTATACACCCCAATGGAAATTATTAATTCACACCATTCTACACTGCCTAAGCCCCAAGTTTGGTAGATGGGATCAATTTTGTAGTCCTATTGCTACTGCATTGATTTGCTACTGCATAGAGAGTAATACTAAATTTCTAATGTATCCAAGATTTTTGCAAATGATTTTGGGTATCACTATTGAAAATAATGGGACGTATTTAGCCCTAACTTTGACTAAAAAGCTTTTTGCAAATATGAAAAGGGGATATGCAGGGGATTATGTACCATTGTTGCCTGTAATGTTGGCAGGTGCAGCTGAGGATCAAGGTGAAGTCTCAGCAATCCCAGCTAAACCCCAACACACACCTACTGATCCAGACTTATCCACATCTCAACCAACAATTCCATCTACCAATGAACCATTTCTACAACCATCACCACCTAGGCAATTTGACAGACAGGATACTAAGATTCCTTAGTCTCAAGGTCCTACCTTCACCCATGTAGCAGATGAGGAAACCACCACAGGAGTGAGGGTTGGTACTAAGGGAGCTACCACTACAACCTCTGGCTTAGATGCAGGGTTGGACAGTGTTAACATACATGAGTCTCCACTCAGGTCCCATAAAGCACCTCTCCATGAAGGTCACACTTCAGGAAGTGCTAAGGACAGCTTGCAACTAAAGGAATTGATGGTCCTTGTACCTAAGCTGGTCACCAGGATTGCTAATTTGGAGAAAGAGTTGCATCAGACAAAGACTACCTATGGGAAAGCAGTTCTCACTCTAGTTGAAAGAGTGAAGTCTTTGGAAGTAGCCTTGAAAAGAAAGACAAAGAAAGTGGTTGTGTCTGACTCAGAGGATGAAGAAACAGAGAATCAGGGGAGGAAAATTCAAGATTTTGATGATGATCCTCTAGTTTCTTTGGTCAGAGAGTCTATAAAGGAAAAAAGATACATATTTTGTGACTCCTACCAAAATCAGTGCTTCAGGGGAGGTACAAGAGCAAGATATTAGTCTTACAACCATGGAAGCAGCTAAAACCTTATCATAGGTCATTTCTCAGAAAGCAAAGTCAACTGATAAGGGTATAAGATATAAGAGGAAAACAAGGTCAAAGTTAATTGAAAAAGATATTAGTACTGATTTGGATGCTGATATTGAAGATTTTAATGCTGGCAATGAAGATTTTAATTCAGGTAGCTTAGGAGTTAGTACTGGTAGTAGACCAGTTAGTACTCCTAGTGTAGTTCAAACCATAAATGTCACAATTCCTTCTCTAATTAAAAGTCAAAGAGAAGGAAAAGCTCCAATGACTCCAGAAGAAATTCAAGCTACCAAAAGAACAAAAGCACAAATTCAACAAGAAGAAGCTGGTCTCGCAGAAGCTATGAGACTGCAAGCATTACAGGAGGAAGAGGCTGCAAGACAAATTCATTTGGATGCTTTACTAGCTAAAAGGATTTCAGAGAAGGAAGAACTATCAGAACAACAAAAGAAAAGAAAAGCTGAAGTTCAAGAAGCTGCTCAATTTTATACAGAAGAGGATTGGGATACCATCAGAGCAAAACTTGAAGCAAATGCAGAACTGACCAAGAGTCTACAAGGAGAAAGTATGACTAGTGAAGATTTTGCAAAAAGGATGGTGTAAATGATAAATCAGAAAAAGAAGTTCTATGTTGAACAAAAGGCTAAGGCAAGAAGGAGCAAGCCAATGACACAGGCACAGCAAATAGATTATATGAGTACCTTCATCAAGAATCAAGGCTCATGGAAATTGACTCAATTGAAGAAACTTACTTTTGATGAGCTCAAGACTGAATTTGAAAAGCTGGTGAAGAGTATTGAAAACTTTATGCCAATGGAAACTGATGAAAGAGTAAAGAGACAAGGTGTTCAGCTGGAGCAAAAATTTTCAAAGAAACAAAAGACCATTGAAGAGGTTTCGGTCTTAGAAGAAAGTATTACAGAGCTAGTAATTGCTAAGGAAGAAGAAATTGAGAAGTCTGTAAAGAAGAGAGGTAAAATCAGGAAACAAAAGGCAAGGAAAGGAATACATATTGACAAGACTACACATGATGAAAGTAAAGAAGAAAGGGAAGCATTCATGAAGGATAAAGTCACAAGTGCTTCATCAGATTCTGGGATTGGAATAGATGCTATTCCAACTGCTACAAAACCTCCTAGTATTGTTGATTGGAAGATCATTCCTTAATCAGGTCAAAAGGTTGTTTATCAGATCATAAAAAGATATGGTTCTGATAAAATTTATATGAGTTTTAGAGCCATACTTAAAGACTTTTCAAGAGACAATCTTACAGAGTTGTACAGATTAGTGATAAAGAAGTATGGAGCAAATAGACCTAAAGAAATGTATGACAAAGTACTTTGGGGTGATCTCAAGACCATGTTTGATCCACCTCTTAGTGATGATGCAATTTGGAGTTTGCCACTTCAACAGAAGATGATTAATTAGAGGTATTATTCTTCTTGTGCAGTACATTGCCTAACATTGGATGCATCTACTATATATATGTTAGCAGATAGAAAATATCCTTTGTCAAAAGATGCTTGTAAAGTAATGCTAAAGATGAAGCTTCTAGATGGAACAATAGATGAAGTTTGCTATCAACTTTTGAAAATGATTGAGAAGCAAGCTGGATTAAGATTATAATGGGATTATCAGTAGCTAAAAGTATGGTTTGGGTATTTGGAAAGCTGTAATAGAGTTGAGAAGGATTGTTTAAGTGTTGGTTTAGCAACCACACAACAAATGGTCATTAGTTCACCATGTCTAACAGACATCAAGAGCTAGCTAGTCCAAAGCAAACGGCTTTGGTAAAGACTTCTCAAATCCGTTAATGGTTGACAGCTTACCAAAAACTGTATGGTAATCAACGCACCATAGTGTTGCACTAAAGCATTGGCAACTCCAGAGCAAACGGCTACTGGTAAAGAGATCTTAAATCCGTTGACAGCTGATAGTTTGCTAAAAACAATAAGGTTATTAATGCACCTTGTTACTGCAATGAAGCATTGACTAGTCCATAGCAAACGGCTCATGGTAAAGACATATCAAATCCGTTGATGGCTGGTAGTTTGCCAAAAACTACAAAGCCAACTTAGTTGGATGTTGCTGTGGGGCTGTGATGCAGAGAGGATAAGATGTTGTTAAAGATTAAAAGCTAAAGTATGATATGTCTTCAAATCAATAACAAACAGATCATCATTAAAGAGAAGTCTACGAGTGTGATGCCTTTATAATTATATTGTCCACCATAATTAAAATTGCATCCTTTCACACGTATAATTACTTCCAAGACTACACCTCTTAATGATAACGCACATATAAGCACATATACCACATTGCACATCTCAAACCACTCCAATAAAACACAAAAAGGATGCTCCATCAAAGAAATACTTACTTATATAAAGATAAAATCGAAATGACATAAAGGAACGAAAGTCTCGCAGCACCTCCAAAATACGAAATATTCAAAAGAAATAATCAATAACATCGTGACGAGGTAAAAGACGGAATAAACTTATGATGGGCCTTGCTTGGGTTTGACTTTGCCTTCGCAAGAGTCACCCGACTATACGGGTCCATGCCTACTATGAGCATTCAACAAGCGATCAACTACCCTATCTCCTTTAGTTCCATAAGAGGCTCCTTTTTTGAATCTCTATAGCTCTTAAGTCCAACTAGGAAAATGGTTCCCCAACGAAATTTCTTACGGATAAAGGAGACATAGCTATAAATAGTAAGGAAATAATATATACCATATTAGGTAATAGTAGACAAAATAGCTAAATAAAAGTTAGACAAAATAAGATAATAAAAGCTATATAATTAGGGGAAAGCATAATAGTTATAATACAAAACAATTAAGCCCTAGAATGCGTCTATATGAAGGACTCCTAGGTTATAGTCTAGGTCAAACCACCTACTTCTCTATAACCAATGGCTCTGATACCAATCTGTCACATCCCGCCAAGGCGGAAACACGAGGCGTAACATCATGGATATCATCACAACACAATGGTATCAACAATAGAGAATCACTACATGCATAACCAAACATAAAAGACATGATGTGTCATGACAATACCGAAAATAAAAGAACGGCATCTTGTATTAATGAAAAAGGGGTATCATCAATACAAAGACAATGTCTCACGAACCTAATAAAACTAATAACATTCAAGAATTCATACAAACAATTATGAAACAAAATCAAATGAGAACTTCCAATTCCAGCGTAATGGTCTCTCTAGCCACTTTTATTAACTTCAACACCTTCATAATGCTCACCTAAAAATGATGCTTAAAACATCAACACAATGGTTGGTGAGAGTCATTGGTTTACGACACCCAATTTAAGATTTAAATCAATTACTATGATTAATAAAAACAAAACATGACAGGACAATTAAGCTGACTATTATACATGCTAACATGCATTCAACTAACAATCACCATTAGGATGGAACGTGTCCCCGGATCCAAACCACAAAATTCATCATATAGTCATGGAGAGGAATGTTATCCCCGATCCCAGACTCTTGGTATCGTATCTACATAATATCATACCCACATGGAGTAGGCAAAAACCAAATACAAACTCAATCACAAGGAGACGATCACGCTCTATGGATGTCATACCCACAAAGTAGGTGAAAACCAATCTCAAACTAAATCACAAGGAGACGATCACGCTCTATGGATGTCATACGACATGCAGCACATAAACGTATAATAGCTACATAAAAGTCCATGCATCAATTAAACCACATAATCACATCAATTAAAACGTTTCAAAACACATTTTGCATCATTTCTATCCCAAGAAAACATAGTAAAATATGACTATGAAACTCACCTGATGCTCAGCTACTTGACAAAATCTTGCACACAATCTAAACACAACAAAAACACAAGTTACACTCGGTTAGGCTAATGCCCAAGCCAATGTAACAATCATATGATGGACTTTTAAACCTTATACTAAGTTTATAATCCTTTAAATACATCTCCCATATCATTTTTATACCCTATATAACCTTAACCATTAACTTCCAACTTTTCAGGTTCTGGCAGAAATTTATAGTCACTTTATGACCACAAATAAAATAGTAAAACACCTAATTGATGGTTCTCCTTACATCCCATATCTCCCTAATGAGTTGTGAGCTACTATGATTTTTTAGAAAAAACAATACTAAGTGGAACTATTTTATAAAACATCATCATTACAAAGTACTCAGATTCGGATTTGAACGCACACCAAAATGTTTGACGTCCTTAAAAATTTTTAGAAAAATTTTTAGGGTTATCCCTTCTAACTGGAGTTAATAGACACCTAAAATATGACCCTTGATTTTTGGCTAACCCTAATTCAAATTTTAAGTAAGGGTTTTACTCCTCGAAATTAGACCCAAATCTGACCCGAATTTACTGTTTTGATAACTTTTCTTGTAAAAATTATTTGACTAACTTCCCGACCTCAAAACCTTTCGGGGCCGGATGTATTGGAAACTAGACTCTCTGAATTTAATTTTAGGCTTAGGAAAATTGATGATTGCTATTTTTATGACCAAGTAATGATTTGTACAAGATGATCTTTCAAAACTGTCAGCTTTTAAATTCCAAATTTACAAACCCTAAAACCCTAATTACACATGCTTAACACCACTAATCATCCCAAAACAATTGTTAAAGATCAAAACCCTAATTTTACATATCTCATATAAACCCTAGTCCATCATCAAAATTGCTACATGAATAATTAAAGAGAGTTTAAATAGTTATGGTTTATTAACATACCTTAAACATTGATCTTGATACACAAGATCACCAACTTGATTCTTGATAATAAAAAAATATTTTTTTATTTTTAATTTTTTTTCTTTTTAGGTTTCCAGCTGATCAACAAGAAAAGGGAGGGGTGGGTTTTGGGTATTTATAAGATTTACAAAAAGGTTTAAGATAATTAATCCTAGTTTAGGAATTCTACTTAACTAGGGATTGTGTTTCTTTTTTTCCTCCCTCATTTCCAACCGATCCAAACAACAACCCTTTTAAAAAATTAATTTTTTTTTATTTTTTCTATAAAATTTTGTTTCCGCCTCCTTATATATTAATTAATATATTTTTTTATTTTTTTATTATTATTTGCATATTCAACCCTTAATTTTGACATTTTTATAAAAACCCTTTTTTCTACCTTTTAATCCTTTTCAATTAAAACTAAATTAAATAACTATAAATAAATTTTATTTCTAATTTTATTTTACTAACTTAATAAAACTAAGTTCTAGTTTCTATATTGGGTAAAAGCCATAGAATACCAACCTACTTTCTGAAACTTACCACAATGAACCATTTACTTTTTTATTACCGATATGACCAATGTACTTTCAAATTATTTTTCAACTTGAACAAAACGTTTGTACCGTTAGTTATTATGTGACAACGTTAGTCAATTTAGCTAACGGATTCGTTTAGAAGTTTCAAAAAATCGTCCCCTGGTTGGTTTTAATATATTTTTCTTTTTTTCGAAAAAAAAAATTTCGAAATTTTTATAAAAAATTTTGAAAATTTTTTTTTTTTGAAAAAATTTCGAAAATTTTTGCAAATTTTTTCGAAAATATATATTTTTTTCGAACATTTTTTTTGAAAAATTTTTGAAATTTTTTTTTTTTTTTTTTCGAAAAAAAAAATTTCGAAATTTTTATAAAAAATTTTGAAAATTTTTTTTTTTTCGAAAATTTTTGCAAATTTTTTCGAAAATATATATTTTTTTCGAACATTTTTTTTGAAAAATTTTTGAAAATTTTTTTTTTTTTTTTTTTGAAAAAAAAAATTTCGAAATTTTTATAAAAAATTTTGAAAATTTTTTTTTTCGAAAATTTTTTAAAAAATTTCGAAAAATTTTTGCAAATTTTTATAAAAAAGAATTTTCAAAATTTTTTTCTAAACTTCTTTTTTTCGTAAATTTTTTATGTGTATAAATTTTTTTTCGAATTTTTATTATAAAAATTTTCTCGATAGTTTTTATAAAAATGTGTAAAAATTTTCGAAAAAAAAATATATTTACGAAAAAAAATTTCGAAAATTTTTACACATTTTTATAAAAAATATCGAGAAAATTTTTATAATAAAAATTCGAAAAAAAATTTATACACATAAAAAAATTACGAAAAAAAGAAGTTTAGAAAAAAATTTTGAAAATTTTTTTTCAAAAAAAATGTTCGAAAAAAATATATATTTTCGAAAAAATTTGCAAAAATTTTCGAAATTTTTTCAAAAAATTTTCGAAAAAAAAAAATTTTCAAAATTTTTTATAAAAATTTCGAAATTTTTTTTTTCGAAAAAAAGAAAAATATATTAAAACCACAGGGACGATTTTTGAAACTTCCTCAAACGATCGTTAGCTAAATTGACTAACGTTGTCACATAATAACTAACGGTACAAACGTTTTGTTCAAGTTGAAAAATAATTTGAAAGTACATTGGTCATATCGGTAATAAAAAAGTAAATGGTTCATTGTGGTAAGTTTCAGAAAGTAGGTTGGTATTCTATGGCTTTTACCCAATATAGAAACTAGAACTTAGTTTTATTAAGTTAGTAAAATAAAATTAGAAATAAAATTTATTTATAGTTATTTAATTTAGTTTTAATTGAAAAGGATTAAAAGATAGAAAAAAGGGTTTTTATAAAAATGTCAAAATTAAGGGTTGAATATGCAAATAATAATAAAAAAATAAAAAAATATATTAATTAATATATAAGGAGGCGGAAACAAAATTTTATAGAAAAAATAA
>BQNB010046073.1:23580-41225 GCA_026074375.1 Tanacetum coccineum | reverse complement strand
CCCTAGTTTCCTTTTACTTGACATTACTTGCAAATGGTGATTCAATGGTTGGAAACACCTTAGAATGACTTAGAATGGATGTGTATAGAAGGGTATAGGTTGAATAAAATTTTGTATGGGTTTGTGTGGGGGAGGGTTTTGAGCCGTGAGCTCTAAGAGTGCCAAAGGAAGAGATTTTGTTATATTTTGCTAAGTGTTTATGCATGTGTGAGCTATTTCTTATAAGATACATGCATATATGGTGCAAGACTTATTCAAGGAAATATGGTAAGGTCTTAGGGATGGGTCTTTGGTCTTGGTCTTGGTCTTTTGGTCAAAGAGACAAGGTATGGTGTGGTTTTAATGAGTTATGTTGTACATTGACCAAAGTGGAAGAGTTTCATTATATTTCTTGGTATAAATGGCTATAATTTCGGTATGTATATAATATACATGATATATTTTTTTGTAAAATTTGAGTATTGGGTATAAATGTGGGTATTTGTTGAAGCGTAGAAAAGTTTTGGTGGTTCCGGGAGTGCCTAAACGTAATTTATCGCGAAACGTAAACACTTTACGTAACCAATAAAAATAAAATGTGCAAATTTAATAATTATCCTCTAAATAATTATTTAACACTTGCTTGATGTAAACATTTAATTGTTTGATGGTCGTTTCGATAATTTTTAGCTTACGCGATTTAACTTAACGATTTCAATTTAAAAGCAAACGCGTACAATACTAAATGTTAGGAATTTTGTATAACAGACTTAATTCTGTTAGTATTGTAGTTAGTTCTGCTAGTATCATAGTTAGTACTGGTAGAAGGTTTATCATAGTTAGTACTGGTAGTGTTAAAAAGTTAATACTGCTTATGTAATAGTTAAGTCTGCTTACGCAGAAATTAGTTAGAGTTAAAGATATGCATGAGATATCTTAGGAAAGGATATGCATTATCTTTATACGCGTTTTGTAAAGCCCATTAGGGTTTCCTTAGTCTATAAAAGGAACCCTAGGCATAGTTAGTAGATATAGTTCTACACAAGATCATAGAGATCGAATAGTAATCATAGTTTGTAATCTGTAACCTAGGCAGATTCAAAGTTTAATATAAAAGTTCTTTTGTGGTATTTATTATTGTTCTTCTTAGCATTATTGATTAGATTCCGCATAATCAATAGTGTTCACTCAGTGTTTCAATATTGTTGCTTTAGAATTATCTAAAGGAGCAAACTCTTTGCAAGCTGAAGGTTTAGATCTATTCAGTAAATCGATCCAACAAGTGGTATCAGAGCTTGTGTGGAAACTCTGATTAAGAAGAACTCAACTGTAAGATGGCAGAACAAGACATTCCTCCACCCACAATCACTGCAATGAAGATCCCCATCATCAAACAGCTTCAGATGTGCTTACTCTACAAAAGAAGAGAAGTCGTCATCATGTGTTTTAAAATCGTTGAACATAATTTTTCAAAAAGAAGCTTTCAATGTCATAAATTGTCTAGCAATATAATTTGCGGTATTTTTGCCAATAAAAATTGGTATTTATTAAAATGGTGTGTTTAAACTCCCTTCCTCAATAATAATTTTCAAAGAATTGGTAGTACGTAGAATGTCATTTTATGTGAATCAATTTCTGAGGGGGAGCTTTTTAAAACAAAGCCTTTTAATGTGTCGGATACATCTCATAAATGTCAATTTTATGTATCCAAACACATTTTGTGAAATTAAAATGTGGAAACTTAATGTCAATTAATAATATACATTGTTCACTAAGGCATCTCACTCCGTCTTCAACATTTTGTGGTGTCATATCAATTTTTTATTCCAATGTCAAGTTTTAATAAATATTGGTATCCCACATATACTGTTGAAGGGGAGCAATCTGAAAAATAAATTCATGCAATATCGTGGTATAATTTTTCTCCCCATGGAATTTTTCATGTCAAATTTTAATCAATTGGTATTTCAAATACTAAGTGTTTTATTATTTAAAATAAGGGGAGAAAATTGTAATTAAAATATGATATAGAAGAATGTGATCTTTAAGACTCTAAGTGCAACTCTTTCCTTCATGTGCTAAATAATTTTGAATCTTGGAGCACATGTGTAGGGGGTATTTGAAAATAACAATGTTAGAAAATGGTTTTATGGTTCGATCTCTATACCCAACAACCTATTAATTTTATGACGATTCTGAAGTCATAAGGTGGTTAGGTTAGGTATAAGTCCTACGATCCAACCAGAACCGGAGGGATCTACCCAAGGACAATCCATAGTTAGAAATAGCAGTCCTTAGGTATGAATGGAGAAGAATGTGTATAAGGGAAAAATGCCGACTAAGATTGAGCTAACACTGGAACAATCACAACAAGGTGTTAGTAATGACGTCTTGGTAAGCATTGAAGGGGTTGAAGAATGAAAAAGAAATGTATGGATAAAGGGTGAAAAGAAAGAAGCCCTCCAAACAACTTAGGCAGAAACCGGGTCAATACATAATCTATCAAAATCACAATGATGATTGTTGATATTGAAGAAAGTCATCATGGACCCAGTGATGCAATGCACAACCCTTCCCAGCCATTCGGGTTTCTCTCAAAAGAAACTTGTCTCATTTGTCACAAAGATACACACGTTATCTATTAACATCTCACTCCGAGATTGTTGATATTGAATAGGTGTCAGTCTGCTCCAGCCTCCGATTACTAAAACCAAAGTGCACAAATGTCTAGAGCCAGAAGAGATCAAATTATAAATCTCATTAGGACACAATGTCAAAATGCACTTGTTGAACACCATAAAGTTCACAAGTTGTAACAAAGAATCCTACGCATTATCCTTGAGATCTTGCCAGAACATCCGAGTGATACTTAAGTATTTACAGTGAAGATGGAAATCCTGCTTGAGCCAACATCAAACAAGCTCTTGGTAGGTGACTTGCAAGATTCTATATGAATCAAGCTTGTGATAACTAGATATCAATTTTGGTCCAGTAAATGAATTGACGACTAAATCAGAAAGATAGTAACTATCTGATTCACTCTTACCGTGTTGTCTGCTTTAAGACGTTCCGGTAATGAGAACTAGCAAGCATGGTGAATCTGATACATATGTGTTAGAAGATCCTACGCTTTGAGCTGGAAACCCTGTCAAGGAGATTCTTTGAATCTACCTGATCACAGGTATAGTATTTATACTATAAAACAGGAAACCGGAGGTTAAAAATGTCATACACCGAATCTCAGATGAATGACAAAGCCAAATTCATCTTTTATTGCTAACTGTTTTATTTCAGGATAAGATGACGGTGTTGCAGCCTCATTCCAGCGAAGTCGGATTCATAAACCACATGCTCATACTCATGCTTTCAAAGTCAATCGTTCAACATCAAGATCGTTGATTCTAAACTTCCCCACCATCATTATAACACCCTGTGTTTTCAAGTCATTGACGACGTCGATAAATCCACAATGTACCTTTTGTATTGTACGCATTTGCTTTAAATCATAAATGTTAAGCTAAATCGCGTAAGCTAAAAATTAGCGTTCAATGTAAACGGGCATCAAACAATTAAATGTTTACATCAAACAAGGGTTAAGTAATTATTTTGAGGATAATTATTAACTTTGTTCATTTTATTTTTATCGGATACGTAAAGTGTATACGTTTCGCGATAAATTGCGTTTAGGCACTCCTGGAACCACCAAAACTTTTCTACGCTTCAACAAATACCCACTTTTATACCCAATACATAAAGTTTACTCAAAATATATATCATATATATGTGTATGCCGAAATTTAGCATATATATACAAGAAACTCTTCCACTTTGGTCAAATGAACACCATACTTCATTTATACCACACCATACCTAGTCATTCTTGTCTCTTTGACTCATAAACCCATCCCTAAGACCATGACCCATCCTTTGAACCTTACCTTGTCTCCTTGACTAATCCTATACCTTATATACATGTATCTACTAGTAAGAGAAGTGATACAAGCAAAAACACTTTAGCAAAAAAATCAACACATATACTCCCTCATTGGGGCTCACATATAACCACGGCTCCCGCGCGCCGAAACACACCCCTTTTATAACAATCCATACAAATTTTTATTCAAAACCTATAACCCTGCTATACACATCTATTATAAGGGCATTCTAAGAGTGTTTTTCCAACCATTGAATCACCAATTTGCAAGTATTAAGGGCAAGAATTCAAGATGGGTTTTTTATTTGGAAACAAGGGTTTTCTTAAGTGCAAGCTTGGATTTTAAGGCTAAACACGGGTTTAGCATTCATTTCTCATCTCATACATCATCCCTAAGGTCTTCTAAATTCCTTTATACTTTTTATTATCATTATTTCATGTGTAATATGTTATTTATGGCTAAATCACCACTTAAGACTTTTGAATATGTAAAAAGGTTCTTACTAATGTTCTATGGAATTATATCACTTTTTCTTAGTGTCCATATGGTCAATAATGATCATGAAATAATGGATCTATAATTATGATATCATGTTGTTTAAGTATAAACATGTTTAGTTATAAATTAGGGTTTATAAAGTTAATAAAACAAACTTTTTATAAATCAATACACTTGGATAATAAAAGGGTTTTTATTTCGTGTTTCATACTATAACACCCTGTGTTTTCAAGTCTTTGATGACGTCAATAAATGTGCTATTTATTTTGTTATTGTACGGTTTCTTAAAATTGTAAGACGTTAAGATTAAAATCGGTACGGCCAAAAATTAGCGTTCCATGTAAATCGGGCATACAAACAATTAAATGTTTACATCAAGGCAAGGGTTATATAATTATTTTGAGGATAGATTAATAACTTTGTTCATGTTTTTTTTATCGATACGTAAAAGTGTATACGTTTCGCGATAATTGCGTTTAGAGGCACTACTCCGGAAACCACAAAAATTCTTCTACGCTTCAACAAATACCCACTTTTATACCCAATACATAAAAAATAGCATAAAAATAAGTATCATATACCTCTTTGATTTTTTTTGCCGAAATTACTTGCAGCCATTGTATAAATATATACATGAAAATTGTGATCAGAGTCTTACACATTGGTCAAGTTCATAGTCCATACCACTTTTATGGGCAGCAAAGCACCATAACCCCCCATAACCCTACCTTCTTCGCTTTGACTACAAACTGCATGACTAAGCCAACCTAAGGGACATCCCTTATGTCTCCTTACTCCAGTACACCTTTTATATACCATACAACTAACACGATATATCACATTAACAATAGGAAAAAAATCACAAAAACCTTCCTCTTTTAATCCTTCTTTGAGCCACGTGCACAAAACCACCGACCAGCAGACTAAATCCATACAAAATTTTCTATAAGCCCTTACATCTTCTTATATACAAATATCCTAAGAATTACTAAACATTTGCAAGCATTGGTTATAGGCCATTTTCCAAGTTATAATCAAAAAAAGGAACTAGGGTTTAGTAAACGGAAAGTTAAAGGTAGTTTTATAAAGTGGCAAGTTTGGTTTTTGAGGCGTAAACAGGGTTTAGGCACTTGTAGCATCATCATCATCATTCTTCTTAAGGTCCATTTAAACTCTTTATGTTGCTATAATTTTCATGTTTATGCATATGATATTTCTAGTTAGCTTAAATCACCATTTAGGTTTTAATCATGAAAATGAGATATATACTTGAAATGACCATTTTACACACTTATATATATGTTGTGTTATAACTTACATCATGTTAAAATGGATGAGAAAATGTTGTATCATATGGTTTATCGGTGTAAACTATTATTATTGGATTAATTAGGGTTTTCATAAACTCCATTAATATGTTTCAACTTAAAGAAATAGCATAAGTACGATGTTAATATTAGTTTATGGTCTATTAATCATGTGAATATACACTAAAAAAAAGTCCATGGAAAGACAATATACTTTTACCTCGACTTGGTTATATATAAAAATGATTATTGAGAAAACTAGTAAATTAAGGTTACTTAAGTAATATTATGGTTTTAAAATAGATTAATGGATTTGTTGACATAAGTAACTTGGACACATGAGGACTAATATGGACAATAGACATTTAATATATGTATGATTTATAATGTATATGATATATGAGGCTTGTGATAAAATACAAAAGATAGTAAAATTATAAAGAAAAGGTACAAATGGAGTCTCAACAACTCAAGACAATGTTGCTAGTCGCCAAAATTCGAATTTTTGCATGCTTATTTTATATTTTTATAAGATAATACATTTCACGACGATTCCGAAAAAGTAAGAAACTTGTTAAACGGATTAATAACGAAAAAGTTACGTTAAAAACGAGTTATACGTTAATAAACGATGTCGTAAGTAAATTTTTATAAAAACATTTTTATAAAAATTAAAAACAGCAAAGGTTAGTATTTTTAACAAATAATACATATTTTTAGGATTCCAAAATGATAAGAATCGTAATTTTTTTCAATCAATAACAGAACGAGTTATGAATTTCCGGCGAGTTTACGACAATTAATACTTTTATAAAACTATTTTTATAAAAGTTACTATTCATGACAGAAAGTTATATTTTTGTAAACCTCATAAAAATATGGAACTTTCAAATACGAGAACGTCCTCGAAAGAATCGTTAAAAACGGAGCTATAACGAATAAAATACGACATTTACGGGTTTTACGACGACGAATACGATTTTTATAAAGCTCACGTCTGATGTGAACAGTAAAAGTTACTGTTCACCAGTAGGTCCGAAATTCAAAAATGTCAATTTATGATAACTCGTCTTGATACGAAAAGATGGACATAAGAAACGCGAGAATCGGGTTTAAAACGCGAAAGTTACGCCAGTTTTACTAAACGGTAATTATAAACGTTTTAACTTATTAAACACAATTTTTCTAAAACCATTAGTTGGTGATTGAGCTATATAGAATATTATGTGGTTATCAAAGTACTATATTACTAGGGAGTTTCATAATGAGGCCTCTTCGGATGGCGTTTCGACGAGTTGTTGGATTTACGATTTAAAGTGTCCTAACTCCTCGAACGTCATGTCATGACCTCTTTAATTATGATAGCCCGAACGATAGTACGATGTAACAACTATTAGATTATATTCAATGTTGTTAGATTAAGTTATCTTAGCATACTCGGTACTTATACGACCTTAATTTAATTAGGTTGTTGCATTTGAATCACATGTCGCGTTGCGCGTTAATTGTGATACACTTGGCAATTACTCACTCACGGTGGTTCATAGCCCCAATCTGTTTTAGCATGCTTTTGTTTTACAAAGTTTTTGGGTGAAAAACATGCGATGTGTTTACAACTGAACACAAGTGGTTAAGTCTCATATTATAATTAGCCTTTGCCTAAGTAGCGATAACCCAATGATGGGCTAAAGCCCCATTATCAAGAACTGTTAATTACGATCGGGAAGGAAAGTTAATGAAGTAGATCTATTGGGTTTGACAACACCCGTTCGGCGGGTGGATTTAGCTATCACCTAGTGAGAATCGAACGTATAGCCATGATCGAACATAGGATGTTGCCGGGTTAGTAAACATCATCTCACGGGCAAACCCAATAATTTGGCATCCATACGGTGTCAAGACATCAGTGTTCATGGCTTAAGCAACGTAATTACATTTATATATATCGTGCATCTGTTGCATTAGTGCATGACACTTTGAGATCTTGTGGTCCTACAATATATGATTTATCAAACCTATGAATTCACCAACATTATTGTTGACGTTTTAAAGCAATGTTTTTTAGGGGATCAATAAGCACAAGGTGCGATGGATACATTGGTGGTTTTGAATTGGATGTCATGCATTAAAGATTTTGTCCGCCTTTCTTTTGTTATCTGTGTATGGGGCTGAAAATCTTGTATTTGATTAATGAAACAAGTTAAGCTAAACGGTGTTTTTGTAACAATGACTTTGTTAAATCCAATGTTTCGTTTTTCAAACGACTTTTTGGATCGTTCTTTTAGATCTCTTGTGTTGTTTGATTTCATGAAGTAACACGCTCCGCGGACCCATATCCGCTGTGACGTCCGCCCAATTTGGGGGTGTTATCACATACAGTAGGTAGGAGCCTAATATAATTATAAGAAGCGCCTCATGATGATGCCAAAATGATAAGAAACGACGAAAACAACAAAATATAGAAGAGAGCCGATTTAGGCAGACGAAAAGATACGTTATATTACGAGGTTACAACAGAAATACTTTTATACAACTATTTTTATAAAAACACTTTCATTACAGCAACTCAGTTTTTAAAAACATACAAAAATATGATATGAACTTTTTAATATAGAGATCGTACTCGAAAGAATCCTAAAAACGGGAACTATAATGATACACAACAACATTTCTGATAATTAAAGTTTATAAAAGTAATTTTATAAACTATGAAGCAGTAAAGTACTAGTTCATCAAGCAGGACCCAACTTTGTAAAATATAATAAAATGCTTGTTAATAACGGAGACGAGACACGAAGGAGATCCACAACAATCGGATCAAAACGAATAAGTTATTATGATTAAACGAGTTTAACGCTAAATTAAACCCTATAAATCGACTAAAATAGGCTGTCGTGAAATCAGTAAAAACACTATTCATCATAGAATATCAAAAACTTGAAAATGTAATATTTTGATCACTATAAAGAAACTATCGTCTTACTACGAAGAACGTGGGCATAAGAAACATCAAAAATCACGCTTAAAACACAAAAGTTAAGGCTAGTTTTACTAAAAAACGGTAATTATAAACGTTTAATACTTATTAAACACAATTTTATAACCAAAACCATTAGTTGGTGATTGTGCTATATAGAATATTATATGGTTATCATAGTACTATATTACTAGGGAGTTTCATAATGAGGCCTCTTCGGATGGCGTTTCGACGAGTTGTTGGATTTACGATTTAAAGTGTCCTAACTCCTCGAACGTCATGTCATGACCTCTTAAATTATGATAGCCCGAACGATAGTACGGATGTCAGCAACTATAGAATTATTTCAAGTACTAGGTACTTATAAGCGACCTATAAAATTTAGGTTGGCATTCGATCTTTTACTGAGGTGACGTTTTATCTGCGATATAATGGATTATCATAAGCTCAAGGTGAGTTCATAGCCCCACATTTTTACGATTTCAATGATTTATAATTTGGGGTGGAAACATACTTTGTTTTATAAAAAGTGAAGCGGCAAGTATTGATTACATGTTGCCTAAGTAGCGATAACCCAAGTTAAGCCCATTATCATGAACTGTCAATTGCATAGATGTAGTTGGGAATTACACTATGTGAGGGCGCGAAGTTATTTAATAGATCTATTCTGATACGACCGTCGCCCGTTCGGTGAGTTACATAGCTATCAACCGTGAACATACGTTAAGCAGTCCGAATTTTGGATGTTAGGGTAGACATCCTGGGATGGGCGTAAATTTGCAATATAATAGTTTAATTGCAAGAGAATATTGTCGAGCTTCAGTGGTCATGAGCTTAGTGTAAATGATAATCTAGTTTTGTGAGATTTGCATGTGTTGCATTATCACTAAAAAGTCTGTGGCGGTCCTGGCACATTATACATTTAACCCAAAACCTATGAATTCACCATCATTATTTTGGACGTTTTTTAAGCAATGTTTTCAGGAGATCAATAGCATGGGATGCCAGGGATGCATTGGGTTACATTTGATTAGCGGCGCTTAAAGATTTAGGTTCATCATATTTTGGGAAATGTATGTCAAGCTTTGTAATATTCAAAGCAATGAACAAGTAAAGCAATATGCTTTTGTAAATTAAGTCTTTCAATTAAATGCGCAAATGTATCATTTTAAACAGACTTTTTATGTCGTTCTAATATATCTTTGCTAATTGATCTTAGAATGTTAACACGCCCTCAGACCCTTATTCCGCTGCGACCCTATTTGGGGGTGTTACAGATTGGTATCAAGAGCCAAGGTTATAGAGAACCAGGTCAAATTTTTTTGCTGGACTGATAACACATTTTTTTTCAAATCAACGAATATCATACAACGGGGTTGTACAACGGGACTTACATATGTGCATACATTCATGGCATATACTATTGGTTGGCATTAGTGGACTAGAATGCATTACATAATTGATATAATACATGGTTATAATATATTACGTATATTACAATAAGAGCCTTATATAATATACTCATATAAGTTGTTTCTGCTGGTCACAGTAGTCATGTCAGCTTGAATTCTAAGTTCTCCCTTTTGGGGTGCCGTTACCATATACGTCTCTGTTCAGGCGTTCTGAGGGCTACGATCTTGGAGTATTCCATCTGAGGATCCTTACGAGGAGGCTGCCCGATAGTTGTTGGAGCAGGCACCACGTTCTCCAGAGTATGTACCTGAGGATCATGTACCAGTGTACATTCCGAAGCCTGAGCATCCTGAGGACTTAGTGCCAGCTGAGGATGAGGCACCTACACCTCCACTACCACCATTCTTTTTATCTCCTACATTCACCTCTTAGTCCTAAGAGCACTACGAGTTGTGATAAGAGATATACAGTCAGCCTACTATCATTCACTACACCCATCAGAGACCCCCCCATCTTACCATATCCTCTACTGCACCATCTACTAGCTGCAGAGCTGATATTCCCGAGGCTGACACGCCGCCTCGGGAAGAGATTACTACTTACTACTCCCAGACCTGGGTGTGAGATTAGGAGAAGGTTCTGCTCTGGCAACAGAGCTATGGCAAAAGAAAAACGCGAGCAGCCCGGACCCACTAGTGGAGACGCAGGGACTCCGAATATTGAGAGAGGAGTATGACCCGCCTTAGAGTTTGTCAACAAGAGGGGTCACTTATCAGTTAATGTTGCACCAGGGGAGAGTTCAGAGTTTTCAGCACGACATCACGATGCCCAGAAGGATCGTGCAGCTATGGGAGAGCTGAGATTGGGGTATTGAGGAGAGAGAAAGATCTTGCTTACGGAGCAAGATAGTATTCAGGACCCGTCAGGATTTGGCTAGTCTGAAGCTTCACTGCAGGGAATTAGAGGCACTAGTTACAGTATTAGAGACTTGAGGGCGCTGTCGCCACGAGTGGCACGTCAGGCCTGCAAATCTTAGCTGTTTGTCAGGCGATATCAATTGCGTACCCAGGCCGTGGAGGCTGGAGCAACGTCGTTGGCACATTGGAGGACACTGGTAGCAGTTCCTAAACTTTTTTTATGATTGTATCTACTAGTGGCATACTCTGTTAATGTTTTATTGGGTTACTCCTAGTCTAAGCAGGCGGTATAAGATCTGTTGTTTTGGTTAGGCTATCATGTATGAGTGGATCTTTTGTTTCTGATTAGCTATCGCTGTACAGCCTAACTAAGTATTACGGGTAAGGTCCCGGCTAGTAGGGCTTATATGTTGAATTTTCATTTTGTAACTCTAGTGCTGATAGGGAAAGCATTGTGTCCAAAACAGATCATGTATATTTCTCAGATTATATATGGAATGGATGTATTATGTTATGTCGAGTCTTAGTGATTTTTTGGGTTATATGTTTCTCTGGGTGATGTGATCATTTTATTTATGATAAGCAATATGTTATCGGTCACGTTATGATTGTATCAAAATCTAAGGCGGGTAAGGGTATTTTCTTGTCGATTGAAGAAAATGGGGGCCACCATAGAGAACCACAAGGTTATAAACCAGCCACACCAACTCCCAAATGAAAACACCAAGAACCACAACTATTACTGAGGGCACAACATCAGGGCCTTATTGATCAAGGAGTTGTTTCTGGCAATGGGCTGAAGCAAGAAGCAAGCAGGGTTAGGACTTGGCTATCAATAGAATGGTTCAGTACCAAGGCCACCCAAACGGCTCGCTCAGGAAATGCCTTACTCTACTCTGAATTCGTGAAATGCAAACGCTTTGGACTTTAAAGGGCACTGAGGGAGTCGCATCGGACTCACTCGATGGTTAGAGGAAAATAAAGTCTGTGTTTAGTATGAAGCAAATGGCCCAGCAGGCTAGTCAATCAAATTCGCGACTATGCACTCCTCGGCAAGACGCTGAGCTCTTGAACATGGTGGAGATGCCCATGTTAAGAACCACTACGACTTAAGGGCAGCTCTGCTATGCAATAGCAGCACTAAAGAAAATGATGACTGATAAATACTGATACTATAGGGGCCGCAAGGGTGAGATCAAAAAGATTGGACTGAGATGTGTGAATCTTAAGGTCAATGGCACCGATGTGGTGTGGCCTATAGTCGAGGAGTCGATTTCAGTAAGCTAGGCTTTGATGTGTTTCCAGAATGTTCCCAGAAGAGATAGGACAAAATTGAAAAAGTATATTCGGTTGATTGCCCGATAGTTGATACTTGGCATGTAAAGCATCAAAATGAAAGACCATGCAAGAAGTTATTGATTTAGGGGCACACTGAGTTGATGGAGGATCAGACCCATGCTTCTGCTTAACAGTCAGGTGTGCAGTAATGGAAAAGAAAGATTGAAGATCTTTTCCAAGAACAATCAGAAACCAACAGAAATAAGAGGCAGAACACAGGCCAAGCCTACACTGCAGGAAATAGTGACAGGAAACCATACGCCGGGTCTAAACCTCTGTGTTCCAAGTGTAATTACAATCATGAAGGTCCTTGTCCACCCAAGTGCAGTAAACTGTGCAAAAGAGGGTTTGGCCATAGGGCGACGAAAGGACTGTATAATCCTGCCAGCCAACAACAACCACAACAACAACAACCTAACAGACAACAACAACAACAACCATTAGTCAACAATAACAATAATCCAAAGGCAGAGCAATGGTTGCTTTGAGTGGCGGAGCTCAAGGCCACGTAAAGAAACTGGCCCAAGACTAAGAAACAATGACCATGGTAATCAAGCTGGGAATGACAGGGCACCAACAAAGGTGTATGTGGTTGGAAATACGGGGGCAAACCCAGACAACGTCGTTGCGGGTACGTTCCTTCTAAACAACAACTATGCTTATATCTTATTTGATTACGGGTGCCTGATCGAGAGTATTTTGTGTCTACTGAGATTCAGTTAGTGCTCATCCAAAATTGACATCACGCCATCTACTCCGAGATCACTATTATGATGTCGAACTAGCGGACGGGATGATAATTGGGTTAATCACTAAAAGCTTAAGGGTTTGGGCACATTAAACTAAGCTTCCTAAACCAAACCAATTCCACATAAACTTAGATGGGCCTGTAAGAACTTGGTATTTTGATGGCTATATATCGTATGGAATGGTTGGCGAAGTAGCCAAGCGGTCATTTGTTGTTGCGCAAAAAGATTGTTGGGCATCACCCAGGAGAAATAAAAACCCTAATCATATAAACACGGTGATTGGGAAGTACCCAGGGAAATGGACACGATTAAACATCATTTCATGCACAATAAAAACGCAGAAGTACATGGAATCGACAGGATTATCCTATCGTTTTGGCAGCATGTCACTGCAAAAAGGTTGAAGAACAAGTCGGGAAAGAAATTGACTTGAGGAACGTATCAATTGTTCAAGACTTTCCGAAGTATATCGCTGAGACTTCCGGGGTTCTAACCTCCGACTCGACAAGTGAGTTTCAAATTGATTTGGGTACCGTGGGTGGCTGGCAGGTTCCTGTAGCAGGCGGGCACCTTTATCGATTAGCGCCTTCCAGATGAAAGAGTATCTTGAGCAACCTGAAAGAGTCTGACCGGTTATTAATAAAGCTTTAGTAAGACCCAGTTCCTCACCGTGGGGAGCTCCGGTCTTGTTGTGTCAAGAAGAAAGGACGGATCATTGTCCGGATGTGATTTGATTACCGGGGAATTGAACTAAACAAACGAGTGAAAGAACCGTTTACCGCTCCCAATGATTGATATTTATTTGATCACTTCAAGGTCGAGTGTCTACTGCCGTGAAAATCGACCTAAGGGTCAGGTTATCACCCAATTGAGAGTTCAGGAAGATGAACATTTCCGAATACTAAAAGCCTATCAATAGTAATCTCGTGTATGGCCATTACGAATTTCAAGTTATGCCGGTTTGGGTTTGAACCAAACTCACCTGGCCGTATTCATGGACGCTTATAATCGGGTGTGGCAAACCTTATCTGGACAAATTCGTAATTGTCTTTATTGACGATATTTTGATCTATTCCAAGAGCAAGCAAGAGCACGAAGAGCATCTGAAGATAATATTGGAGTTGTTGAAGAAAGAGGAGTTGTATGCAAAATTTTCCAAATGTGAATTTTGGATTCCCAAGGTACAGTTCCTCGGTCACGTGATCGATAGTGAAGGAATTCATGTAGATCCAGCCAAGATTGAATCCATTAAAGATTGGACATCTCCTAAGTCACCAACGGAGATTCGTCAATTTTTAGGTCTTGCTGGGTACTATCGAAGATTCATTGAAGGGTTTTCAAAGATCGCCAAACCAATGACTAAGCTTACTCAAAAGAAGGTCAAGTTTGAGTGGGGCGATAAACAAGAAGCAGCTTTTCAACTGTTGAAGCAAAAGTTGTGCAGTGCACCAATCCTTGCATTACCTGAAGGAAGCGAAGATTTCATCGCATACTGCGACGCTTCAAAGAAGGGTTTGGGCGCTGTGTTGATGCAAAGAGAAAAGGTGATTTCTTATGCATCACGCCAGTTAAAAATTCATGAGAAGAACTATACAACTCATGATTTGGAACTTGGAGCAGTGGTGTTCGCTCTCAAGATCTGGAGACATTATTTATATGGAACTAAGTGTACGGTGTTCACCGATCACAAGAGTTTGCAACACATTTTAGATCAAAAAGAGTTGAACATGAGGCAACGCCGATGGTTAGAGTTGCTAAGTGATTACGATTGCGATATTCGTTATCACCCGGGGAAAGCAAATGTCGTTGCTGATGCTTTGAGCAGGAAAGAACGAGAACCACCGTTAAGAGTTCGAGCCTTAGTCATGACTATTAGCTTGGATCTTCCCAAACAGATCTTAAATGCTCAGACTGAAGCGCGAAAACCAGAGAACATTAAGAGTGAAGACGTTGGGGGAATGTTGATTGAAAATGCTAAATTTCCAGAAGCAATTAGAGAACAAAAGTTGGAGCCACGTGCGGATGGAACCCTGTGCCTAAATGGCAGGAGCTGGTTACCTTGTTATGGCGATTTGCGGACTGTGATCATGCACGAGTCCCACAAATCAAAGTACTCTATACATCCGGGTTCCGACAAAATGTACCAAGACATGAAGAAGCTATATTGGTGGCCCAACATGAAAGCCGACATAGCCACTTATGTTAGCAAGTGTTTGACCTGTGCTAAGGTCAAGGCCGAACATCAAAGGCCATCAGGATTGTTGGTACAACCAAGATACCCAAAGGAAGAGGGACAACATCACCATGGATTTTGTTACAAAGCTTCCTAAGACATCTCAAGGCTATGACACAATTTTTTTTTATTGGGGTGATCTGTTGACCGCTCACTAATTCTGTGATCATCCACCGATGAGAGAGACCGATCCTTTGGGATAAACTTGCAAGATTGTGTACCTAAAGGAGGTGGTGCACTGAGACAATGGAATACCTGTTTCAATCATTTGTGATCGTGACCCAAGATTCGCATCCAATTTCTGGAGGTCACTTCAGAACGCTTTGGGTACTAAATTTGGATATTCGTACACAGCGTACCACTATAAACAGACGGGCCTAAAGCGAGAGGACCATTCAAACTCTCGAGATATGTTGACGTGCTTGTGCAATCAAACTTTGGAAAGGTTGTCTGTAACCATCTTGCCATTTAGTCGAGTACTCATATAACATACGTATCACGCAGCATCAAGGCCGCACATTCGAAGCACGTTATGGTCGAAATGTGTTTCGTTCACAACTGTGTGGACTGAAGTGAGAAGCTTAAATACTCGGTCCAGAACTAATTCAGAGAGACCACTGAGAAAATCATCCAGATCAAGCAAAGGATTCAAGCCGCTCAGTGAACTGACAGAAGAGTACTCTGATTGAGCGTAAAACCAATGAAAACCAGAAGTCAGGATAAAGTTATGCTTAAAGTCTCTGCCTTGGAAAGGGGTCGTAAGACATTTGGCAAACGGGGGAAGTTAAACCCTAGGTATGTTGGACCTTTCAAGGTGTTAGAAAGGTTGTGAGAAGTTGCTTACAGCTCGAGCTTCCTGAAAGCTGAGCAGAAGTCATAATACCTTCCATGTGTCCAACCTGAAAAAGTGTCATGCCGACGAACCATTAGCCGTTCCGTTGGATGGACTTCATCTTGATGACAAGCTTCATTTTGTTGAGGAACCATTAGAAATAGTGGGCCGTGAAGTTAAACGGTTGAAGCGAAGCCGGATCCCATTAGTCAAAGTTCGATGGAACTCCAAGAGAGGTCCTGAGTTTACGTGGGAACGTGAAGACCAATTCAAGAAGAAATATCCACACCTCTTCATCAAGACCACACCGTCGTCAAGTGCTACATCATGAGCCTTGAGGACAAGGCTCGTTTAACGGGGGAAGTCTATAACACCCTGTGTTTTAAAGTCATTGACGACGTCGATAAATCTACTATTTATTTTTAGCGTTGTACGCGTTTGCTTGTAATTTCATGAATTAAGTTTAAATCGCGTAAGCTAAAAATTAGCGTTCAATGTAAACGGGCATCAAGCAATTAAATGTTTACATCAAGCAAGGGTTATATAATTATTTTGAGAATAATTATTAACTTTGTTCATTCTATTTTTATCGGATACGTAAAGTGTATACGTTTCGCGATAAATTGCGTTTAGGCACTCCCGGAACCACCAAAACTTTTCTACGCTTCAACAAATACCCACTTTTATACCCAATACATAAAAACTACAAAATTATATCATACATATCATGTGTATGCCGAAATGTTTGCAAGTTATACAAGAAAAATAATGAAACTCTTCCATTTGGTCAATGTGCAACATACCTCATTTATACCACACCATGCTTTGTCTCTTTGACCCATCCCTATGACCAAGACCCATCCCTATGACCATGACTTACCTAAAACCCTCAACATGTCTCTTTGACTAGATCTATACTATATATACATGTATCTACTAGTAAGAGAAGTTATACAAGTAACACTTGACCAAAAATCAAACAAAATCCTCCCTTTTTCCTCTCTATATGCTACGGCATCAAGCAAGCACTCAACCAAATCCATAGAAATTTTTCTACAACCCATACACTCCTATACACATACATCCTAAGATATTCTAAGATATTTCCAAGCATTGGCTAAGCATATTCAAGTATTGAAGCAAGAAATCAAGACTAGGGTTTTAGTAAGTAAACAAGGGTTTTCTTAAGTGCAAGCTTTGGTTTCTAGTCTAAACACGGGTTTAAGGTCTTCTAAATTCCTTTATACTTTTTATTATCATTATTTTATGTGTTATATGTTATATATGGCTAAATCACCACTAAGGACTTTTAAATCTGTAAAAAGAGTTAACACTTATGTTTATGAATTTACACACTTATTCTTATGTCATATGGATATATATATAATGAAATAATGGATATATAAGTATGATAACATGTTGTATAAGTATAAACATGTTTAGTTATAAATTAGGGTTTATAAAAGT
>BQNB010046073.1:0-14760 GCA_026074375.1 Tanacetum coccineum | reverse complement strand
CTCGTCACGCAACCTGGGGTAAATATGTCAAGTCTTAGCTTGATTGTTGATATTACAAACTTTATTTCATAAAGTTTAACAATTTTTGGTTTGATAACTTGTAAAAATATCATATCACTGTTCGGGCTATCATAATCCAGAGGTCATGTAGTAAACGTTTGAGGAGCTAGGACACTTTAAATCGTAAATCCAGCAACTCGTCAAAACGTTTACCCAAATGAAGCCCCTCACATGAAACTCCCTAGTAACGTGATACGTTGTAGTTTAAATGATAAGATTTTATTATTTTAGATTTTTTAAAAAGTTAGTGGATGATAAATTATGTTATATTTATAACATAATTGTTTTATAGTGTTTCGATCGACGAATGATAACGACAAATGTGTCGGGTTTTAATAAAATCGAGTCTTATAATATTTAAATATATTTTTATAATTAATATAAAAATATTACATTTTATACATGACAAAACAACCCCTGAAGTTTAACTTTAGGATAATTACATTTTTAGCCCCTCTAGTTATATGTTTCAAGAATTTACAATATATACCCCTTTGCATGAAACCATTTGCGAATTAAGTCCAAAAACCATAATATTGATATTTTTGATTTAGAAATCAATTTTGCAGGTTATAGCTTATTACTATAAGCTAAAATAAGTAACTTTTATGAGCTTATAGCTTATGAAAAGAGCTTGTGAGCTTAAAAATCCAAAATGGGTTCGTTTGGTTTAAAATGATTAACCCGATGGGTTTAAGGCTTTAAGATTAGTTTTCAAGCTTATAGAAATGATAAATGAGCTTATTGAAATAGCTTATTATAACAGCTTATGGCTTATAGCTTGTTAGATACACGAAAAGAGCTTTTTAGGGTTTTTAGAGTGCGTTTGGTTTAGGAAAACCAAATGAGTAAGCTTTAGGGTTTAAGGGCTGATTTCATGAGATCATAAGGATGTATAGGAGCTGATGTATAATCTAAAACAATACAAGAGTTTATAGAACAAGGTGAAGACTTACAAAAGCTTGAATGGGTCGAAATTGATGAAATGGGTCGAACACTTTAAGTTATGAATCAAAGACTTCTTTCTTCTTAAATCTTGGCTTCTACTTAGCTTAAACCTTCTTTCTTCTCTTCTATGGCATGGCTAGAATATGATTTTAAGGTAGTATGAAGTTTTGATGGTGAATTGAAAGTGTATGTATGTATGCGTGTATATATAGTGTAAAGAAAAGAGTATTGCCCAAGTTTACTTAGAGTGGTGACTGAGTTAAGTAGAGTGGTAGCCAAGGTGATGTAGAGTAGTAACCAAGTAATAGCTAGGGTGTAAGGAGGTGATTCATGGAGGTGCTTGAGGTGCTTGAGGCGCTTGAGGTGCTTGAGGTGCTTGGTTTTTAGGTTAGAACTAGTTTTAGGTGTTTAGGGTTTTCGTCTAGGTTTAGGTTAGAATTAGGGTTTTGTTTAGGGTTTAGTTTCTTGGTTTAGAAGTTGTGCTTTAAGTGTTGTAACTTGTGTTAAAGTGGTGGTAAGAAATAAACATGATTTTGGAGGGAAAATGACCTAGTTTAAATTCTATGCATGTTTAACTTATACTTTAAGCTTTAGGGAGTTGTACATTGGTTTTGGAGGGAATTAATATTCAAAAGTTATGCATTGTACAATTGTACAAATGTCTTGCAAGCTTGAACATTCACATGATATGTAAACATTTCATATAATTAGGGTGTTGATATAAACGTTAACGTTTGAAATTTGTTTTGTAATAACATTTTGAAAAGTACGTTAAATAGATAACGTATGATAAAATAGAGTTTAAAACATATTTCTTGACATATTATAACGTTTACTGGCTATAAACGTTGATGAAATTGGCATAGGTAGGTTGCGTGAGCTCGTTTACTTAGGTTATGCAAGTTACGTTGCATAATAGGTGGAATAAAGCAAAAATATTCCTGTGAAAATAGTTATACTTAATTTAATAAGTAGATATTACATTGATGACAAATGTATCTAATTTAATAGATGGATAATTACATTAATGAAAATTATGGGTTGTTATATAACAAGTGAATTAAAATACAAGTTAATGTACGTTGATCCACTTGTAGAATGAACGAGCATGGGGAAAATAATGTAGCATGTTAAATGAACCACTTGTAGATACTTTTAAAGGATATGTTCCCCCTCAAAAATCTATTAGAGTGAAAACTTGGACTGGGAGTTTATTGACTACATAATTTTGAAAGATTTTGAATATATTTTATGAAAATATCTTGAAAAATTATGCTCAACAAGAAAATGATTTTGAATTTATTTGATGAAATATCATTTCCTTTGAATTTCTCTTGAGCATTCAAAACTTTGAATGTTTATATGACTTTTCTCAAGACCGAGAAGACATGATCTTCCCCTTGTTGAGAAATAATGTGCATAAATGAATTTTTTCCTTTCTTTGGAGTTTGAGTCCTAAGCTGACATTTACTTAAAAGTCACATAGAAAATTTAAAGAGACATGTTTTGAAAACTATATATACATTCCCGTATCATTGTTAAACAACATTTCTAGGGACTTAAATATTATCGATTTATGAGAGACCTGTCAGAGAATATTATTTTTGAAATTTTTTGATTTTGTATTATGCTTTGATAGGTTTTATAATTTTGTGTTTTGCTTTTCTGATAAATATATACAAAGAATTACTGTGATTTTGCAAGACATTCAAGCTCCTGTAGATACAAACTGCGCATAACAAGGTGACGAACCAAATAGTTAAACCTATCCACGGGAAGGACTTTGGTGAAAATGTCGGCCAATTGGTAATCAGTCTTGGCAAAATACAGTTTAATCGTACCCTTTTCTACGTTAACTTTGTCCGCATCTAAGGAACTTAGGCACAGCAAGCAGATAGAGACACATATTCTTCTTCTGCGGTTGACAACATTATACAGTCTTGTTTCTTCGAGGACCAGCTCACAGGCTTTTCGCCTAAGAATTGAGTTCTACTAAAAGTACTCTTGAAGGAGTCTTGACATCCCGCGTGATCAGCATTTGAAAAACCAGTTAGTTCAAAACCAGAATCCTTTGTATACCAGAGACCCATATTTACGGTTCCTTGGAGATAACGAAAGATCTTTTTTACCTCCTTGAGGTGCTTCTCGGTTGGCTGAACCTGGTACCGAGCACATAAACAAGTAGCATGTATAATGTCCGATCTGTTTAACGTAAGATACATTAGGGAACCTATCATGCTTCGATATTTTATTGCCTCGACGGGAGTCCCATTCTTGTCAAGGTCAAGCTTGTTTTTGGTCTCCATTAGGGTACCAATGGGATCACAAGCTTCCATTTCATACTTTTTAAGGATTTCTAACACGTAGTTAGACTGGTTTATGAAGATGTCACGGGGGTATTGGTTAACTTGTAAACCAAGGAAAACATCATTTCCCCCCATCATCGATATTTCAAAGCGGCTTTTCATAAGGTCAGCAAATAATTATGTATACCTAGGGTTTGTAGAACCAAAAATAATATCATCTACATAGACCTTTACCACTAAGATTTCGTCATTGAAGCGTCTTATAAACAGAGTTGAATCAATGGTTCCTTTGTTGAAGTGATTATATAGGAGAAACTTTGACAATTCGTCATACTATGCCCTCGGTGTCTGCTTTAACCCATAGAGTTCCTTCTTCAGCTTGTAGACATGGCTTGGATGATCAGCATCGATGAAACCTTTAGGTTGACACACGTACACGTCTTCCTTTAACAAACCATGCAAGAAAGCAGTTTTCACATCCATTTGGAATACTATAAACGATTTATGTGTAGTGTAGGCCAAAATTATCTTGATAGCTTCCATCCTAGCAACCGGAGCGAAGGATTTCTCAAAATCTATTCCTTCCTCTTGATGGTACCCTCTCACAACCAGATAAGTTTTGTTTCTAATGAACATGTTTTTTTCATTGTGCTTGTTTTTGAATAGCCATTTCAAGTCAAAGGGTTCTATGTTGTCCGGTAGAGGAACTAACTCTCATACATCAAGCCGTTTGAACTAGAGAAGCTCTTCTTGCATTGAGTCAATCCATCCAGGGTCGGTCATAGCTTCTTTGACAGTGCTTGGTTCCATAGTGCTCACGGATAATGCATAAATGCACATTTCACCATCTGTCCGTAGCTGATTTATTGTCAACACTGGTCGTGAGAGTTCTCCTATCACTTATTCTAAGGGATGATCCTTAGTCCATTGATAATCGTGTTAGTACGGTTGATAAAATGTATGCATTTTAAATGGATCCACATATTGAGATGATGATTCAACAGAACTTGTGGATGCTCGAGCAAATGGATTTATGAACGTATTTTCATCGAACGTTGCATTTTGAACATTTTCAGCAATTTCTTCAGATTAGAGTTGTGGTTGATTATCTTGTTGCTGAACATGTTGTGGTTGTGTTTGTAGCTCATCAACATCCTGTAAAGTGTTTGGAATAGTTAGAGCTTGTGATGATGAATTTAATGGTGTCGGTGCAGAGTCTGCAGTTATTGTCGATGCATTTAGAGTTTGAAGATTTTGAGTCGTTGGAGCAGCATGAGCAGTTCTTTGAGCAACTGACGGTTGACCACTAATATAGTCATCATACATTGGTTCAAACAAGAGATTCAATCCACATTCAGTTAGTTTTTAAGATGTTATTATTGATGGAGCATAAGTAACATCGAGTCCTGAATTGATATGTGTAGAAGTCATTCCTTGAAGCTTGAGTTTTAAACTGTGTTGTTTAAAAGCCATAGCTAAAAGCTTATCAAATGTTACATTCATCGTTTCCATGATCTTCTTTGTCCTTTGGTTGTATACTCTATAAGTACAGGAATTAGCAGAATAACCAATGAAAAAGCCTATATCACCTTTCGCACCAAGCTTCCCAATATCCTCATGATTATTCTTGGGATAACACAGAGCCCCGAATACATGTAGAAAGGAGATATCTAGTTTTCTGCTGTTAATGAGCTTATATGGTATTTTGTCAAATCTTCAATGAATTAAGGAATGGTTCTGAGTGTAGCACGCAGTAGTAATAGCTTTAACCCATAAGAATAACAAAGCACAAGGAAAAATCAGCATTGTTATAGCAGCTTCCACTAACGTTCAGTTTCTTCACTTAACAATTCCATTCTGTTGAGGTGTTCTAACTGACGATGTTTGGTGAGAAATGCCTACACTATCAAAGTAAGCCTTAAGCACATGATTTGTAAATTATGTTTCGTTATCGGTTCTTATGATGATGACTGGAGCTTGTAGAAGGACTTGAATTTTCTTCAGGAAAGTTTTGATCACTTCTGGTGCTTCATATTTTGATCTGAGGATGTGGACCCAAGTGTAATGAGAGTAGTCATTCACGATCACCAGAACATATTGCTTCCTATTTATACTTTCAACTCTCATTGGCCCACATAAATCCATATGAAGCAAGTGTAGCCTCTGCTTTGAGTTTGACACAGGTTTTGGTTTGTGAGGAGATTTCTTACTCTTTCCTTACTTACATGAAGGATAAAGATGTTCTTTATAGTATTTGAATTTTAGAAGACTGGTGACGAGATCGTTTTTGGCGAGGTCATTTATGGTGTCAAAATTTAGGTGGGATAAACATTGATGCCATACCCAAGACTTGGTTGAAGTAGCACGAGCCATGAGACAAATAGGAGATGCAGAGGCCATTCCATAAAGGTTGATGTTGTAAAGGTTTGTAGTTCGATTTCCTTTTAACATATCAACTCCTTTAAGATTTATGACAAAGTAGGTATTTCTTCTGAAAGCGACCTCTAGATCTGAATCACAAAATTGTCCAACTCAAAACAGATTGTATCCCAAGCCCTCAACGAAGTAAACTCGTGCAATCAAGATATTCCCCCATTGAAGATCGCCATAACCTAGAATTGCAGCAACATGATCATTCCCAAAGCGAACAGTTCCCATAAACTTTCACACGAAGTTGATGAGCAGCTTCAGATTTTTGGTCATATGCTTGAACAACCTGAGTCGACGCACCATAAACAAATTTGGATAAACTGTCAAGAAAAAAAGTGGAATTCAGAAACCATTTGTTTGTAGGTTCCTGAGGGTTAGAAGCATTTGCATCATCATACACATAGGTGTCAGACTTACACTCGAAGTCACTGTATTCAATTATTTTTCCATAATAGTCGATTCTTCCAGTTGGTGGCCACCTAAGGTAAGTTCTAGGTTTTCTAGGCTTAGATGAAGCAAGTCTTTCTTTGGAACCTAACTTCTTAGACTTCTTGACTTTTGGCTTATGTATCTTTGGATTTGCAACTTTTGAAACATTAGCATTTTGGTTATCAGCACAAGAATTCATGTCATTCACATAATTAAGCACACAAACATCATGATTAGCAGTAATCAAACATTGCTTACACATAGCATAAATAACTTTAGATTTATCATTTCGAATAACAAGCTTAATGTTATTACATCCAGATGACATATGTGTCTGATTCTTAGAAAACAATAAATTCCTAGGGTGTTCTACTACTTTAACTTCTTTATTCTTGATGCAACTACTCTTAGACGTAGAGGAGACCCTATCATTCTTTGTATTGCTCCTAGGTTGTGGTCTTCTGGTCTTAGCAGTGGTGTCTACTCCTGTAAAAAATAAACCATTTGTGTTAGAATTCACATCTTTTTTAGTGTTGACATGAGGTTATGAAATAGTGATCGGTTTTGTCCTAATGCTTGCTTTAACTTGTTTGTTAGGTATAAAGTTATCTTCCCTAGGATTCTTAAGAGGGTTAATCCTAAACATTCCTGGGACAATCACATTAGTGTTTGTCACAACTTTGGATTCTTATGTTTTGGGTACAAAGTGTGAAGTGACTGGTTTTGTCAAATCAATTGTCTTAACATTCTTGGGAATAGATTGAGTTTTTGAAGATTTTGGTCGTTCAGATTGAAACGCAGACGGTTGTTAAACAACTGATTGGTTTTTAAAAAATTACAAAGGCAGTTTCCCCAAGATTGATGGTTTTGCAAACTTAGTATTCACACTCGTGTCTTTGATTGTGTTATTTTGTTCATAAGAATTGGTGTGTAACTGTTCTCTTAACTTAGCATTCTCATAAATCATGTCGTTAAGTTTTTCTTGCAAAGAGTCAGTTTTGATTTTTGTTTGAGCCCGTGTCTGTTTGATAGAATCAAATAGGTTATGGTAAATAGCCTTAAGATGTTCATCTCTTTTTCTAAGGACATAACCTAAAACTCTAAGGACACGTTCTCGTCATCAAGTTTCTGAGACAAAGGATCAAGGGTATTTGATGCACATTGAGTATTCAAACTCTGACCCTTGAGATCTCCCAACTAAGCTTACAACCGTTCGATTTGATGTTGCATGTTGTTATAAGCTTTATCGTACGAAATCTTTTCTTATTTGCATTCCTTACATTTTTTGTACTAATTATTCCAAAGTTTAGCATATTCATTTTCCTTTTGATGATACAGTTTTCAAACTTTTCTTTCATATGTTCAAGCTCAGTTTGGAGATTTGATGTATCTACAACAGAAGTATTTTGCACAATTGACATAATATCCTGACTAACAACTGCTCTTAAGATACGCTCGTTTTCGTATTTCAAAACCTTGTTCATATTAAGAGATTCACCAGCTTCTTTCGTAAGAGATTTGAAGTCTTCCTTAAATTTAGCTACTTCTTTTCAAAATTGCTTTTCAAAATTTATTACTCTAGCGTCAACTTGGTTAACGATTGGAGAAATTTCATCTTTCAAAATCTTATGAACCTCTTGATGGACATAAGATGACCAATTGTTTACATTTAATGACATTTTTGACTTTATAACACGTTAAAGAGTCACAATGTTGTCTTCTACCTCATTTAAAAAAATTTGTGCAACACTTAGTGAAGAATCATTATTCGAAAATCCATCATCAGGTATCAAAATTGGTTTGGAAATTGTGTTAGAAACACTGGCTATTTTGGAAGTATTTGAAAAATACAACTCTTCACGTGACTAAGCCTTTTGAGAAACAAAAACCTCTGAAAGTTTATTAATCTTTGCATAATTTGCTGGTTTTATTTCTTTGTTAAGTTATTTCATTTTCAAACGACTTTCTTAAGCAAGTTGCAGTGTTTCCTCCGAATCATACACAGCAGGAGGATCATACTTATCTAATAACACTTTGCCATTATACAAACTCTGTTACTTTTTTTGAGCTTGCTTGAGATAGTGGGGATTTTCATATCCTAGAGCTATTTTATGTTCAGTATGGTAAAATGAGTCTGGATTATGTGAAAGCATATGTATAATTTGAATTGATTGATCCGTTTTAACCAGAATGTTATTTAATTCCTTGATTTGCTTTTCCGACTTTATCAGTTTATCAAGAAACTCGTTTTCACGTGTTTTGAAATCATTTTCAACTTTTTCCTTTCTTCTAGAAGATAGGAAACAATTGATGTTTTCCTTTGAAAGCTGTTTATTTAGATTTGCAATTTCCTCATTCAAAGTCGTTATTTGTTTAGCAAAACTTAAGTGAAGTGCATTTATCTTTTTAGTAAGACATTGTTATTGACAAATCGACTTTTTATAATTGCTTTCAAGTTTATCAAACTTTTCTTGATTGAATTCAAACATTTTTCTTGTCCCTTATATCTTGCAAGCTCAGTGGTCAAATCGGGATTCGATTCTTTCATTTTGCGACTGACCGTGTTGACTTTCTCAACTTCAGTGACCAAATAAGTATATAATAATTCAAAATAAGCATGTGTTTCGTCAACAGTAGCAGGATGTTGTTCTAATGTTCCTCTATTATGTTCCATACTAGGTTCGGCAAAAATAACATTACTTGTATTTTGTTAAACCGGATGTGGCTCAGTAATGGGCTCGAGTAACTCAGTATACTACTCCTTTTGAGTAAACATATTGAATATCTCATTATCATAACAATTTTCATAATTGTATGCCTGAGCTGATCCATCTGAATCATAGATGGGAGCTTTGTCAGTCTAAGTACCCAATGTCGATGCTTGCTGCAGATTAGCCATTAAGATGAAGTTTGCATTGACTTCCTCAATCTCATCAATATCACCTGCAGTAGCCATTAGATCAAATTCCTTAGCTTGGAGTTGGATCCCTGCTTATTTCTTTTAAGCAATCAACAACTGAGTCTGAAGATAAGCAACATCCCTTCTCCTTGGTCTGACTGTGCACTTTCTAGCATAATGACCTAATCCTTTGTAGTTATAACACCTTCTCTGATTATCATTCTTCCCATTACCATTACCCTCAGCCCGTGCTGCTACAACATTACCATTCCTATTCTGATTCGCATTCTGGTTAGCAATCCCTGGAACAACAATAAGCCCATTTTGATTCCCAACATTCTGAATACTCGGATTTTGAACTCCATTCTGCCCAACCTGATTCCCGACATTCTATACTACATTATACCCATTCTGATTTCCTATATTCTGCCCAACATACTGTCTAAACTGATTCCCACCATTACCTCTAGCCATCTGCATCTGTCTATCTTGACCCATATTTATACGTGGTTGTGTAATCTACCTATTGGAAGGGTTTGATGGAATTCTCTAGTTGTTATTGGTTGGTGTTAAGTAGTTTAGTTTGAATGCCTTAACCATAAGTACAAGTGTCATGTTCATTGTAGTTGTGTGATCTGAGATGTCTTTGGGATTTGGCATTGGTTATTGCATGTAGTTCATGTTGAATGAAGGTTGTGAGACAAAGTTGTTGTTGGGTTGTGGTTGTTGCATGTAGGTAATCTGTGATGGATGATCTGGGTGAAACACTGGATAATTGTAAGGATTATGAGAATTTTCCATTAGTGCTAAAGGATCATATGTCTTTGCAAGTCGTTCTGCCCTAAGTTCATTTACTTCCTCCTGATTCATCTTCAAGAAGTCATACAACTGATTATAGTCTACTTGATGCAAATCCTTTGTCTGACGAACAATAGTGATATGACATTTCCAGTCTAGCTGTAGATTGTTGATGAATTTAAGATTGCTGGCAATCTTTTTTGGAAAATGTTTGTTTCTTTTGAATTCATTCATTAACTTTGAGAAACGATGATAGTAAGACTCAATTGATTCCCTATCAGTAGAAGTAAACCTTTCCCATTCATTAAACAACTTAGCCTTTTTTCTCTTGAGCCACAATATTAGACCCTTTCATCATTTGCTGAACGCGTAACCAAATTTCCTGAGCAGTTTCACAGCTATCTACTACATCGTAGATGTCTTCTGGAAGACCCATGAGAATAGTCTGAATTGTTTGATCATCTGCTTTCATCTGCTTTGCTTCTTTCTCGGTGAGTTCATCATCATTCTGCTCATAAAGGATTCAGCAACAAGAACATCATGGTTAGGATCACCTGGTTCAACAATCATTCGTCTGACATATGGACCATGAATAATGGAATTGACAAGTAATTTCCCATTTGGTTTACTCTTTGTATAACGAAGAAGTTGACTAAACCATGGAACGTAGTTGTCTTTGTTGAGCATAAGAGGATGGTTTTCAAACCCAGCAGCATAGATGTCTTGTTGAGTTGACATTGCAAAAATGGTGTGAAATGATATTTATAGGATCGTTTTAATGATCAGTGAGAGTTGTGTAATTTTGTAGTTGTAAGTGATTATGAGTTGTTCTTGTTATATTGAAAGTCCTTGAAGTACAATGATAGATCTTAAATCCCAAAGAGAAAAATTAGACCAAGAATCAAAAGCTTAAACAGTAGGATAATTTGTTATTTCGCTGGATTTTACTAAACTCCTGAAAATGTTAGTATTTCGTTGGATTTACATGTATTTCGCAGGATTCAAACTGAAGTTATTCCGTAGGAATTAAAGTTATTTCGCAAGATTTAAACTGTATTCCTCTTGCTCCAAACTAACGTTATGCCGCAGGATGAGACACATTATTTCGCGAGATGAACCTGTATTCCTCTTGATCCAAACTAACGTTATTCCGCGAGATAAGAAACGTTATTCCGCGGGATGAACCTGTATTCCTCTTGATCCAAACTAACGTTATTCCACAAGATCACAAGGGTATTTTACGGTCACTTGTGTTTATTCCATGGACTTTGCACCTGTATTTTGTCGGATCACAACAGAATTCCATGGTCACTTGCGTTTATTTGGCGAACTTGGCACCTGTATTTTGCCATTTTAAAGATGGTATTCCGCGGGAACGAACAAGACCAACACAATCTCAAAAACATTTATAAAACATAATTTGTGACTTTTTTTCTTGAAATTTTTTGCAAAAATAACATTATCTAAGGTAAATCTAACATTAAAACCATACTTTTAACATTTTTAACATCAAAAAATATATCACTTTTTCGTATAGAATGGTTAAAAATGCTTAGATTCTTAGATATGGCAAGTAACAACGCACACAAACACTTATGAAATCATTCCTAGGCTTTTGATACCACTTGTAATGGTTATAAAACACCTTTCGAGGGGTCTTGGGTGATCAAAGAACAAAAAATTGGACATGATGTTTAGTGAGAGAAAGTAGAGAGAGGGTGGAATAACAAGAAAATATTAGATTAGAAGAGAAATACAAATGAACATCCACTTGTAACACTATATCACTTACATAAGTGGATAATAATACGTATTTAGGAGATAGTGCTTTACTCAAATAAGCCACTGGATGACCTTGTTGTTGCAATACATGATCCTATACCTTCCTTTAAAGCATATGTTTCCACAACAAAATCCTCCTTAAAGTTGGGTAATTTCAAAATTGGGGCAGCCATCATTGCTTGCTTCAGCTGCTCAAATGATTGTTCTTCTTCTTTGTTCCACATGATTGTTCTTCTTCTTTGTTCCACACAAATGCATTTTTACTTAATAGTTTGGTCAATGGGTGACTTATCACAGGATAATCTTTAATGAGCCTTTTATAATTCCCAGTGAGACCCAAGAATCCTCTAAGTTGATTCAAGGTCCTTGGCACAAGTCAATCTTTCATTGCTTGAATCTTATTAGGATATGTGGCCACTCCCTTATCAGAAATAATAGGACCCAAGTATTCAACTTGTGATGTTCCAAAAACATACTTGGAGCTTGCCTTCAAATGATGTTGTCTCATTGTCTGCAATACCAGTCTCAAATGCTCTATACGGGATTGCATATCAGGACTGTAGACTAGTATATCATCAACAAACACTAGTGTGAACTTCCTCAAAAATGGCTTAAACACCTCATTCATCAAAGACTGAAAGGTTAAAGGGGCATTAGTCAATCCAAATGGCGTCACTAGGAATTCATAGTGCCCTTAGTGAGTCTGAAAAGCAGTCTTAGCAATGTCATTTGGATACATTCTAATTTGGTAATAGACAGACCTCCAATACAATATAAAAAATATTCTAGAGCCACACAGTTCATCTATCAACTCTTCAATAAAAGGAATAAGGAACTTATACTTGATTGTATGCTTATTAAGCTGCTTGTAGTCCACACACATCCTCCAGCTGCCATCTTTCTTTTTAACCATAACTATAGGAGATGAAAAAAGACTTTGGTTATGCCTGATTGTACCAACATCTAACAACTCTTAGACCATACTTTTAAGAGCATCCTTCTGGGTGGCAGAGTGTCTATAAGGCCTAGTATTAACTTTGGGAGACCCTTCCTTTAGTAGAATCCTGTGATCATGACTTCTCATTGGTGGAAGTTTTTGGGTATAGCAAACACATCACTATAATATGCTATTAAGGTCTACAAACCTTTAGGTACAACATTGGGTGATGTTGCATAGACCATATTTAGTACTGACTCAGGGTACACACAAAGTATCATGTATGACAGTTGAGCTTGTAAACCCAAATTCTTTTCCATTTACTTATCATGTAACCATTGTAAAGCACCTTTTGAGTACCCCTTAAATTGATCATTCTATCATTATACTAGAAGCTCATCTTTAAATCTCTAAAATTACAAGTAATATTACCCACAGTAGATAACCACTGAATGCCTAACACCATTTCACACCCAGCTAATGGCAAAATCATCATATCTGCAACAAAATCTTCACCCTGCAAATTTCATCTTGCACATACTATTACTCAACATATTATTTCCATTTGCCACAGTCACTTACTGATTGTGTCATTGTGAGGTTGTAGTTTATGATAGTTCAGGTTTTAAATTTATATTTTGCCGACTTTACCTAAAACAACACTTTCACAGGCAATGTACCCGATCAAATGGAGTTTCGTGGTAAGTAGGGTGTCGATCACTAAGAGCGAGAACTAATCTTTTGTTTTATCAATATTTTGGTTAACTAAACTAAGTTAATTTAAACTATGTTAATTCTATTCTATGTTAAACCTATGCTAAACCTATTTTGATCCTAATTCTAACGGATAAACGGGGTTTTCAGCCTGAGAGACTGGAACAGGTTTGTGGTGACTTAGATCAACTTAAGACAAAATAACACACGCAAGTAGACAGACAAAAGAGAGAAGAGCGGTCTAGCCAAATATAAGAAAACTGTATTAACCATGATTAATTGAATTAAAATGTTGGTTTGTTTATTAAGTGCAATGAATACTTATCTCGAGGTGGCATATCATTCTTAAGACTTAGGCATTATTTATTCCTAAGACCTAGACACATAGAATTCTATCACAATTAAACGCATTTGCATAAAGCATCCTATTTTTTGATTATAATTTATCTTAGGGGTTAAAGAAATGCTGATCTTGTTAAACCCTAACTCATAGAGACTTTACCCACTTACTGCTTAATGGAAATTTATATACTAGTAGTCCATTGGCCAAGTCTTTACCAATTGATTAAGAACGTACTCGTTGGTCCCACGGTCTAACTAAGCTCACTAATCTAAAGGCGAAGATAGGTTATTATTTGTGATCCTATTGGTCTAGATATATAAATCACTATATAGAGAGCCATCCCGGCATCTAGCTAATGTGGTCAGTATCACTAGCTCTAGTTGAATGATACGTCGCATACAAAAGCACGTAAACAAGTATAAATTGATAAACATAAACAAGCAATCAACGATAAATTAAGCATTCGAGATAAACAAACCAAACATTTAAATCTTCATAATAATGCTAATACCTAAGGGTATTAGCCCTTAAACGTCATAATCAATACAAGAATAATAATTCAACCAAGGTAAACTAACCGAGTTAAACGAATGATACCAAAAATCAAACGATTACTAGAGTATAGGAGATTACAAAGTGTTTCCTATGGAATTAATAGCTTTGCTTCACCTCTTCTACTCTTCTTGTCTTCTAAAAATCAACTTTTGTGGTTAAGGTATTGAAAATATGATCAAGCACACTGAAAACCCGTTTTTAGGTTTTCTATATATAGGGTATGGAATTTGGTCGATATGGCATATCGAGTGAGATGGATACGGTGTATCGGGGGCCTTTTAGAGTAGGGACCACGTTTGATATCTTTCAGAATATTTTATTACTTTCTATTGAATACGGCGTATGGAGATCTTCTCGATATGACGTATTAGACTTTATGTCTTCGTGGTTTCTTGTGAAGTGCAGGCACAAATACATCGTATCTTCCTTGATGGATACAACATATAGGATGTCAAAACAGTAATCTTCATATTTCTTCATTTCAGCTCTAGAATGCGTGCCTTTTTGCTAATCTTCACCAAGTACTCCATAATTACTGCAATTCTCAAATACAAACGAT